>REGO01000896.1:184350-217833 GCA_010120015.1 Rhombomys opimus
AGAGTCCCCATGTGAGCAAGAGGGAGGGGCCAACTGCTTAGCTCCGAAGAGGCCTTTGGAAACTGCATTTTATTTATGTGTGTGTGTGTGTGTGTCTGTGTGTGTATATCTGTGTGTGTTTATGTGTGTGTGTGCGTGCTTGTGTATGTGTGTGTGAGTGTGTGTGAGTGTGTCTGTGTGTATATCTCTGTGTGTATGTGTGTGTGTATGTGTGTGTGTGTACTTGTGTATGTGTGTGTGTGAGAGTGTGTGTGTGTGTATCTAGAGGTCAGAGGGCAGTGTGAGGAGTCGGCCCTCCTCTTCCACTGTGTGGGTTCCAGGGGTTGACCTCAGGTTGCCGGCTTGGCGGCAGCTGCCCTCATCCTGCTCACCTTAGCAGCCTGTGAGTGCTCTTATGAGGGGTAAATGAATTGTTCCTGTGAAGAGCCAGGATTGCGCCTTCTGAGAGCCCCAGCAGCCGCCTTTGCTGTTGTTACTCGTCGCTTTTGCTCCTTCCACAGTCGTGGGGGGAGGGGCATACGGGCCGAGTGCTTTATAGTTTCATTCCTCCGCCTCTCACAAAGGCTCCGTGAATCGCAGAATAGGAAGTGAGGTCAGGGACTAAATCGCTTGTCAGAGGCCAAAGAACAAATTCTCCGTGGGTGTGTGTTTACCTGACAGCTTATTCTGAAAACCTTCTCTGGATGGTTACTCCTCCGTAGGACGTCACCCTTCTCTCCCCGGCGCCCCAAACAGAGACATTCACCTGCTGGGGAGATTACACCTAGAGGGGAGGGCGCTCCGCTGATGTCTGTTTGCCGGGTGTAGAAAGTTGGTCCGTGGGATTGCTTTTGGAATTAGAGCTGAGAACTGAACTGCCGTAAGAAAAGGAAGCTGGTGGCTGGAGAGCTCAGTGAGCAGCTCATGGGCTGCTCTTTCACAGGGCCTGGGTTCAGAACAGAGACCTACGTGCAAGCAAAACACCTGCACTCGGGAATGAAGAAATTAATAACAGAATCAAGAGAAAGAAGCCTAACACGTACACACACACACACACACACACACACACACACACACACACACACACAAACGCGTAGGGAGGAGTTTAATACAGCAGGGTTCCAATGGGTTGTGGACACGTTTGTATGTGGGCTCCTGCGGTGGCGGAACCCCTAAGGCCAGGATCTGATGAGCTGGGGAAGGGGTCAGGTACGCTGTGAACTTCATGGCAGGTGTGGGTGGGTGGGAGGTCAGGGGCGGCCCCTCTGCCCCAGACAGCTTCTGTGGGGCCTGGAGAGGAGTTGGGGCAGCCCTCCTCATGAAACTTGACATCCAAAGTTACCATCTTCTAAACAGTGATCCCCACCGTCAGGTGTGCAGGCAAATCAAGGGGCCTGCCCTCAGGGGCCGTTAGGGTCCCGGCCACGTCCTCTGTCACCGCCTGGGCCAGGGGCAGACTGCCTGCCCTTTCTCTCCCCTTCCCGCTGTCTGGGGAGCCTTCCCTCCCCCATCTCTCTACCTCTCTGCCCTCAGGGCTCACTCAGGCCCTAACACCCCTCTTCCCTTCCCTCAGATCAATCTCCTTATACCATCCCTGTTCCATGGCGTATAATATTCATAACACGCGCTGCACCCACAGTTCTGTCAGGAGAATCCTGGGGTTAGGGCAGCATATCTTATGTCCGGGGAAAGACAGAGAAACCAGTGGAAAAGGAGAATGCTCAGTAATTCTGGCTAAGACAGAGTGGTATGTGCTGGGGGTGGGAACTGAACCCAGGTCCTGTGCAGGAGCAGCTGAGCCTCTCCAGGCCTGACACTTTGCTGTGAGACACCCTCAAATCCCCGACAAGCCCATGCCATCACTGGCATCATTTACCTCGCTTTTCCTCGGGTGCCGGGTGTGCTTTTTGGGACGCACAGACACGCTTTCTTGCGTTCCTTGCTTGTTTGGTGATGCAGATCCCTTCACACAGGAGCCAGGCCCATCTGTTCTTCACCCTTTTCTGGAGTGCCGCGTCCACACGTGGTTTCTAAGGCCGGTTTTAGTTTTCATTGATTGTTCACGGCTCTGCTTCAGCGATTTGCTTTGCTATTCTTGTCTTTTCATTTCCTTCCTTCTCTGGCCTGTGCAGTCCCTCTTCACCTGTGGTCAGCTCACGTGACTGTAACCTTTGATTATGGTTCCTGATAAGTGTCTTTAAAGGTGACCATTTCCCGCTAAGACCTGTTTCCACAGAACCTGCTGCACCGTCTTCCTGTCTTTTTTTTTTTTTTTCCCACAAGCCCCACATTTAACAGCAACAAAATTATGCTAAATTCTGTAGTAGTGTTTCAGTTTCTCTCTCTCACACACACACACCGGGGGTCAAACTTCGGGCTCTCCACAGGCTAGATAAATGTGCTTCACCTGTCACTTTCTTTTGCTGTGATAAGGCACCACGACCAAAAGCAGCTTACAGGAGGGAGAGCAGGTCTGGGCTTGAGGTTCCGAACCAGTACAGTCCATTGACAGGGAGGGCACGGCCTGGCCAGGGCAGGAAGTGGGCTGGTTGCTCCTCACCCACAGCGGGAAGCAGAACATGCAGGCAGAAGCGGGATGAGGCTGGAAGACCTCAGAGCCGTCCCGGTGACACGCTTCTTCCAGCACGGGACCGTCTCCTAAAGGTTCCGTAACCTCCCCCAACCGAGCCCCCAACCGAGCCCCCAACCGAGGACCAGCAGAGGTGGTGGTGGCAGCATTTCTCGTGTGGACCACACTCAGCTACAGCCCAAATCTTTCAATGTGTCTGTGTGTTTGCCTGCATGTATGTATGTGTGTGCCTGATGCCCACTGGAGGCCAGAGAGGGCACTGGATCCCCTGGACCTGGGGCACAGACGGCTGCGAGCTGCCACCTGGGTGCTGGGAACTGAACCTGGGTCCTCTAGAAGAGTAGCCAGTGCTTTAAACCACAGAACCATTTCTCCAGCCCCCTTATTTTAGTTTTATTTTTTGAGGCAGGTGCTCATGTAGCCCAGGCTGTTCTTGAACTGCTATTGTAGCCAAGGATGATCCAGAATTCCCCCTCTTCCCCTTTCTCCACCCCAGCGCCACCATTTCTGCTTTTTGTGTTAGTGAGAGCCTGCCTCACCAGAGAAGTTGGCCACAGATACGGGTTGGGCCCTGCGCTGTCTCTTCAGGTGGATGTCGGTAAATCCCTTGTGGAGCCTGGACCTCCCCTTGGCTTCCTCCATGGTCCGTCCTGAGCTGGATTTCTGGATGCCCTTTTGTTCCCAGGACATTGGTTTGCCGATGTGTAGCCCCTTTCTCCTGCTGTCACTCAGCATCTAATTCTGCACGTCCTGGGCCTCCCTTGCTTGTTGTAACAGCGCTCCCTTCCAGTTTAGGGAGTCTCTGAGCACCACACAGAGACACCAGGTTCGCTATGCTCTTAGCCCACGGCTGGCTTGGGGGAACCTTAGTTGTCTTATCCTCCGGGAAGACACTTGAGGACTGTGATTGCCCCGTGTCTCGAGGCCCTTCATGTAAATGGATAGAAAAAAAATTAACAAACAGTGGTGGGGGGGCTGACCTCGGGATGAGCCCCTAGGGAGCTACTCCCATGAGCAGCACATAAATCTAATATAAAACACAAATCCTGCCCGATGGTGTAGAGGGCTGTGGGAACAGAGGGCTTCAACAAAGGGGAAAATGCTTGCTGCAGGGGAACACTATTTGGTGCTCTGTAGACCAGGCTGGCCTCAAACTCGGAGATCCGCCTGCCTCTGCCTCCCGAGTGCAGGGATTAAAGACATGCACCAACACTCCCGGCTCATAGAGTTCATATTTTTTCCCCCTTAGTGTCAAGCTTTTTAAAAGTTAAGCATTCCCTGTGGTGTAGGTTCTTACGTGGTAAGGAAGCTGATCTTGAGGCCTCCAGCATTACGCTCTGCCGCTAACCCCGGTTTGCTGCCAACTCAAACCTCCTAGTTTAGTCAAACCAAGGCTTTGTGTTTGAAGATACTCAGGTTCTCACTACCTCCCCAAAGGTCCCTCTTACTGTCGAGTATAATTGACCTTAAAACCTTTCCAGAACTTAGACCGACAGAGCTATTTTAAAGCTACCCAACGGAGTGCCCAGGCAGGGTAACTTGACCTAAACTCCTAGACCCCAAACCAATAATTCCTGCCAAGAAAAAGAGTGTTAACTAGGTCCAGCCAATGAGGTCACTTTGTTCCTGTTGATGTGAATAATGTCAAGGCCGTGTTCTCTCTACCACCGGAGCCAAAAGCTCCGGAACTCAGCTGCGTGCTGGTGCAGGCCTTTCAGCCCAGCGCTCGGGGAGCAGAGGCAGGCCCGGTCGATAGACTGAGCTCCAGGACAGGGAGGGCTACACCGGGAAACGCTGTCTCAAGGATGGCTTCAGCTCTATCGACTGTTGTTAGTGAAGCCCTAAAATTCTGGGTAGAGCAGTTTTTATTAAAACAAACAAACAAACAAACAAACAAACAAAACTCTTTAATGAGAGCAACAATCCTGGTGGATTCACCAAAAGTGGCCAAAAGCTATCAGTAGATCCAAAAGAGACCTTTCTCAGGGTGTCTGTACAAAGCCAAAATATACTTTTAAAAGACAGTTCACAAGGCCAAGAAGATGACAGGGGTGGAGGGGGCACAAAGGCCTTTGACCCCAAGCTGATGACCTGAGACCTATCCCCAGGACCCTCAGGGCGGAAGGAGAGAGAGAACCTACTCCACAAACTGTCTTCTGGCATCTACTCCCATGCCACAGCATGCACGTGTTAGCATAAATACACTAACAAAGTGTTTAAAAGCAGCCACAGTAAAAGGTGAGGTAGCTATGAAAAAAATCCCAGGCAGGAAAGAGCTATGAAGGACTGCAGCCTAAAGCTGGGCATGGTGGTGCATGCTTTTAATCCCTGCACTCTGAAGGCAGAGGCAGGAGGATCTCTGTGAGTCCAAGGTGTATACAGTGGGTTCCAGGATAGCCAGAGCCGCATAGGGAGACCCTTCACCACTCAGCTTAACCACTCCCCATAACAGTCTCACTTAGTCGAGGCTAGCCTTGATGTCTCTAGGTAGCAAGGATGGCCCTGAGCTCCTGACCCTTGACCACATCTGGAGACCAAACCCAGAGCTCCCTGCATGCTAGGAACACAGCACACCACCTGACCCTCCTACCCCTCAAGACTGCTTTTCTGCTTGCACAGCTCCACCTTTATCAGACTGTAAAGATGCCCCTTCCTGGCTCTGTTGCCAGATGCACGTACACAGAAATTCCTTCATCCCTTCTCTGGCTTGCATTTGTGGGCTTCTTACAGTGAGATCCTTCACCCAGTGTGTGAGACGCTTGAGATGGCTCAGCAGGTATCTGCCGCCAGGCTGAAGACCTCAGCTTAGTGAAGTGAATAGAAGTCATCAAGGAATATCCAGCAAAGCATGTGCCCAGGGCTCATGTTATACTACAGAGACAGAGAGAGACACGCAGAGACAGAGAGACAGAGAGGGAGGGGGAGACACACACACACACACACACACACACACACACACACACACACTTAGAGAACATGGCCAAAAGATTCCCAGGGCAAAGAGACACAAGGCAGAACCATGAAAACTCGCTTTACTCCGGCCAGCCGGGTTTCCTGCTGCTCACCAGTCTTTGCTGACACCTACAGGCTACAACGTGTTATTGACTTTTAAGTGGAAATTTAAACTCTGCCTTTGTGGGATGCTGCTTCTGGGCAGGCTCCTCCCCACCTCCCACCCTCCACCCCAGTCTCAGTGGACATAGAGAACATTTCTTGAATATTCCCAGAAAAAAACAAATCACATCAATGTTGAAGATCCTATAAGGCTGATGGATGATTCAAACTTCCTGCGGAGAAGATCTAGAGTTGAAGACAGCGGAGTTGAAGATCTAGAATCAGACTTACCTTGCTCTTTTCTTTAGTGTCCTGCCAGCCATGCGGAGTCCACCGATGAGGCTGAGGTGACAGCCAGCCCTCGGTTCAGTTCTGTTGCTGTGGGAAAATTCCCTGACAAAAAAACCAACACGGGATAAAGGGCTTAGTTCAGCCTACGATTCCAGGTGACAGCCCTCACTGTGGGGAGGTCAAGGCAGCAACTTGGAACAGCTGCTCACTTCACATCCACAGTCACCAGCAGAAGGAAATAGTGCACGTCTGCTCCCCTGCTCATCTTAGCTAACTGTTCTTATACACTTCAGGGTGGCTGCCCAGGGAGGGATGTCACCACAGTGGGCTGGGCCCTCCCACATCGGTTAACTTAGTTAAGACAACCCCACACAAACATGCCCACAGGCCAACCCAGTGTTGACTCCTTCACCAAGAGTCTTTGCCCAGGGTACTATGAGTTCTGTCAGGTTGACAGCGCTAACAACCAAGCATCCTCTCAATTATCAGGAAAACTCTTTGGGAAACATTAACTTAGCTATCTGCTGCCCTCCACCAGCCCCAAAACTCAGAACATCACAGGATGGTACCCGAAATCTACAGCAGAATCTCCCGGCGTTGCTGTGAGCCACTCGCTGTGACGTCCCCACTAATATATTTTGTGGGTGGCTTGATTTACGACTTCCTATAAAACGTTCACATAACTGCCTTCCTGCCATGGGGCAAACCGACTCCGGGTTCCTGGAACATGGCCCAGAAAAATAAAACCTCTTATTTCCTTTAAAGTGAGAAGGGTGGTTTTGTTTGTTTGTTTTGTTTTTGTTGACAAAACACATGCTTAAAAAATCAAGGAATTCTGTGACCACAGTGAAAATCAGGTAAATTAGAACTTTGGCGGCACAGGTGTCAGCACACAGGTGAAGCTCTTCTTTGAGATTGTGCGTGTGGGTGGGTCCAGCTGAGAAGGTTGCCGCTCTCCTGGCACTAGATTCCATCCCCTTGCTGTGAGATTCAGAAGTTCCAAAAGTGACTGATTTTCACGTTTTGTGCACTTAGAAAAGTGATGAGTTTCCTTTGACAGTTTCTTTAGCTGTTGCTGTTTTCAACTTCGTATCTTGGGTTCAGGACAATTAAAAAAAAAAAAAAAATCAAGAGATCGCGTCACCCTCCCAAACCTGTGAATTTTCTCCTCAGGTAGCCGCTAGGTGGCGCCAAAGGCACGTGCTTTCACGACTCGGCCCGAAACAGGTGCTTGACCGCTTGGTGCTTATTAAACCAGCAATCCTAGAATCAAATTAACAGTGTGGGGGAAACCGGAAAACAAGAGGCTAAAACAAGACTTCAGATCTTGCGTGGTGTACGGGTAAGGTCTGGGAAAGGACATCAGGCATCATCCTGATTAAGGGTTGATGCCGGGGCGGGATGGCCCACTGCAGGCGGTGCCCCTGCTTCAGTTCCTGCCCTGACTTCCCCCAGGGATCGCCTGGGAGCCGGATATGTCAGCCCTGTCCTTATCCTATGTGTAAGTCTTTCCTCCCGGCCGGCTTTGGATTATGGTGTTCATCGCAGCAACGGAAATCAGACCAGGACATCTGGCGACGTTCCTCTGGGTGGGAAATTGCTAAGGTTTCAGTGACTGGGTGTAAAAGCCTTGTTAGTGAGTACAAATCCAAACGTGCACTCTGGACAGAAGGCGGTGGAAGGTGGCCCGTGTCGTCGTGTCTGAGATCGGCCTTGCTTTCAGAGCGATGACAGGTGACGGGCCTTGGTGAGACAGGCACACGTGGGCCCTCCTCTCCTCTGATCTCACAGGCGGATGGACAATTTCTGCTTCCTGAGTTCCCGAAGGCCTCTGCTGTGAGTCACCGGGTAAAAACTGGGACCCTCGTGAGAAACCCCAGAGGACACTCCCCAGGGTCGGGGAGATGAGCCCACCAGTTCTTTATCCTCAATGTTTGTAGAAAATAGAATTATTGGCAGAAATTTAAGCGGATGTTGTCTCCTGGCCCTGTCGGACTGGAGCAGGAAATTAAAACTTCACCAGAGGGCCTGGAGAGATGGCTGATCTTGCAGAGGGCCGGGTTCGGTTCCCAGCAGCCACAGGGCCCCTCACACCTGTCTGTAACTCCGTTTTTATTTTTATTTGTATTTATGCTTCTCTGTGTATGCACATGAGTGCGGTGACCACTAAGGCCAGCAGGGGGCATCGGATCCCCTGGCGCTGGTGGCTGTGAGCTTCAGTCCTCACACGGGAACCGAACTCTGGTCCCCTGTAAGGGCAGGGTGCTCTCTTAACTGCCCGGGCGGCTCTCCAGCCCCTTGTCGTCCTTACCTTTCCATTCTTCAGTGCTTCCCCCTCCCTTCTTTCCTTTCCTTTCTCCTCCTCTTCCACCCCGTATCCACAATCCAGCTCTGTTTACTTGAGGCAGGGTCTCTCTGTGTAGCCCAGGCTGGCCTCACACCTCTGCTCTTCCTGCCTCTGTCTCTGAGTGCGGGGCACACAGGTGTGCACCACCAGGCCTGGCTGTGTTTGGCTTTTCAACAGGAAATGCAGAGCAACAGGTGGGCTATCCCAGACCACTCAGAGGTCCAATAGGGGCCCCCTGCCTCCCCCCAACCCCCAGGTGCTTCTCAGCCCGTGGAGAGGAACCAGGCTTCTGTGCTGAGTCACCTAAGCCACCTGCCTGGCCACTTCTGCCCCAGGAACTCCTCCTGCTGCTTCCGCTTCCCCAAAGGGGTGGCTGCTTCCCTCTCCCGCTGCCCTTAGCCAGGGAAGTGAGTAACGGACAGTCCCGTTTCCTCACGTTGCTCTCTCGAGCTGAAGTGTCAGGTGAGTGGATCTGATCCACAGTTCGGGACCTCAAAAAAGGTGGGGCAGCGGGTTTTGCTTTTACTTCATCTAAGAGAGTGAAGCTTGAAAGTCAGGGAGATTCCACAGCACCCTAACCTGTCGGAGTCTGCCCGTTAGTGTAACCAACCAGGGTACGGACCCGCACCCCTTGAGGCGGTGGCTGTGAGGGAGAGCTTCGACTGTGCTTTAGGGCCATGGCAGGCGCCTGAGCCCTGACAGCTCACAGCTTGCCACACAGGCGAGGGAGGGCATCATGGAGGAGAGGGCAGGGTGGGCCAAGCTGCTCCTGTCCCGGCAGCCAGGAGGAAGGGGCCGATGGGAAGGGTGCGAGGACAAGATGAACCCCCCAAGGCCTGACCCCTGACCTGCTCTAATGAGATATACAGCCCTTTTCAATAATGGTGAGATAGGAGCCCTCAGTGGATTAGCCCATTGATTAGGCTTAATCTCGTGTGAGCCAATCACCTCTCAGTGGCCGGCTCCAAGACGCCATGTGGGCCTCTTTCTGCCAGTGAGGCCATGGACGGGCTTGGAGACTCATGCTTGTCAGAGCCCGTCTGCCCTTAGGTTAACGCTTGATGTCTCAGGATTTACACCCCTCTTAGCCGTCCTCACAGTTGGCCATCCATCGGAGCCTCTGCAGGGCTGTGCAGTCAGCAGCTCCCCCGTTCCCAGCCCCCAGCAGCGTCCTGCTCCGTGCCTGCGCTGGGTCTCAGGAGGGAAGGCATCCTTGAAGGTGAGTGTAGGAAGGGCTGAGCCGCTCAGCAGTTGGAGTAGCTGCTGCTTCTCCAGCACTCCCACACTGGTGGCTCCCGCTCCGGGAGGCCCGCTACTGTCTTCCCGGTGTGTCAGGCACAGGCATGAAAAGACGCCTTGACTGAGAGACGACAGGAGAAAGCTTCCATCCCCGTCTTCAGTTCAGAGGAAGAGCTTTAACCTCACTCCGTGTCTTCTGCGCGCTTTCCAGGGCAGGCAGGAGCGGACAGAGCCTGGAGCTCAGCCGATCCTCAGCCCTGTGTGCTCTCTGTCTCACCGAAGTCCTGGCTATCGGCTCCCTTGGATGCCTAACACCCGAGCGACCGCCCAGCTCCAGCTCAGTTCTTCCCTTAACGCCCAAGCTGCGTTTATCCTGAAGTTTTGGCAGAGCCACGGGGATCTGATCTGGGGTCAAGTTGCCTGGGCAGTGGGTAGTAGCTAGCCTAGGTGTTGGTGGGAACGGAGGTGTAAGGGTTAATCTCAACTGTCAGCCTGATGAGAGCTAAAACTACCCAGGAGACATAGACTTGCCTGGGGGGTTATTTGGAGTTAAAGTCCCCTGCGGGAGGCACCATTCCCTGGGCTGTATAAAAACCCTCTTCAGTTTAAAGAAGACAGTGTTTGAGCAAAGCAGTCGCCCTCTTCTGGCCACCACAGGTACTGCATGCATGTAGTGTGCATACATGCAGATACACACATAAAGTAAAAGCACATCTTTGTTGTTGTTTTGTTTTGTTTTTAAAGCTATGTGGGGAGTGTCCTCCGCGTGAGCCTCTGCGCAGGGTGGTAAAGAGAGAGCAATATGGAATGAGCTGGTGCTCTGGGGTCCGTCCTGTCTATCCTGCCCCCGCCGTATGCTGCTCTCCATTCTCTTGCTCCCCCCTCCCCCCAGTTCTTTAGGGAGACAGACGCCAGATGCCCTCTGTACCCGGAGCTGAAGCTGCTGGGCCAAGTTGGCATGTTTCCTCGACTGCTGTTTCTGCCTCCTCCTGAGATGGTTTTTCCCAGCAAGGCCTTGGACGTTTTTGTTAGCGTGACCAGTTCCCAGTGGAATGTAACATTCTGTAACACACGCACACGGGCTTACGCGAGATCACAGGGGCTGGAGTCTCTTCAAAGGTTTCTTTAAAATCCTGGCAGCAAAAACGTCTATGCAGAGGCCTAGGAGCCCTGAAGGCTACAGCTGAGGGCCATGGAAGGCAGGAAGGGAGAGGGCAGGAGTCCTTGGACCCTCATACGTCAGGGGATCAGCAATTCGGTACACGAAGTCCTAGAGCAGGCGAAACCTACTTCACGATGCACAGACAACACAGCCAGCAACGGGCTAGAGTTACAAGCAGCCGTAAGCTTCCTGGTGTGGGTGCTGGGAACCGAGCCAGAGTCCTCTGCAAGAGCAACAAGACTTTGAACCGCTGAGCCGTCTGTCCAGCCCTTTCCCTGCTGAGCCATCTGTCCAGCCCTTTCCCCAGGCGTCATTTTGGTTTTTGAGACAAGGTTTGACTACATAGCCTTGGCTAGCCTGGAACTTGCTATGCAGAACAGCCTAGGCTTGAACCCGTGGAGACTGTCCTACCGTCACCTCCCATGTGCTGGAACTAAAGGCACTGGACCACTAGCTCCAGGTCTGCAGATTTTTGAGAACTTTTAGGTAATTTATGTCTAATTTCTCTTATTATAATAAAAAAACATATTTTCTCCTGAAATTATTTTATTTTGGTTGATGATGGTGGTGTGTGTGGGTGTGTGGATGTGTGAGCGCCACAGTCCATGTGTAGAGGTCAGAGGACAACGTTCAGGATTCTCTCTCTGCACTGTAGGATCCAGGAATTGAAATCATGGTCAGGCTTGGTCAGCCAGTGCTTTCCACCCACTGAGCCATCTTGAGGGCCTAAGTAAGTACATCTGAAGGGGTCTAATTCTTTCAAAGTACAGATTGGCCTCCATCCTACAGAGCTAGACACCTACCTTTTCATTGCGCATAGCACCAGGTCTCGTAAGGACATCTCCCTGTCAGTACTGTGATGGCTAGGTCTGTGTCAGCTTGACACAGGCTAAAGTCATTCTCGGAGCGGGACTTGAAAAAATGTCAGCAGCGATTTTCTTAATTAGTGACTGATGGGAAGGGCCCAGCCATGGTGAGCGCCGCTGCCACCCTGGGGTCCGGGGGTCTGTAAGAGGCAGGCTGAGCAGGCCCCGATGAGCAACCCAGGAAACGGCTCTCTGCATCACCTCCGCCTCCAGGCTTCTGCCCCCTTCGAGCTTCTGTCCTGACTTCCTGAACAGCATGTGCAAGTGTAAGCGAGATTAACCCTTTCCTCCCCAGGTTGCTTCGGGCGTGGTGTTCCAGCGCAGCGACAGTAACCCTAGCTAGGACAAGTGTATGCTGTACTTTGAGCACACGTTTGCTTCCTCATTCACCTCCCTCTTCCTGTCGACATGGCTCCACTTCCTATAGACACACTCTACTGTCCTGGACATGCACCTTTTTTTTTTTTTTTTTTTTTGAGACAGGGTCTTGCTATCTATTCCTGACTGGCCTTGAACTCACAGGATCTGCTCTGCCCCTCCAGGGCTGGGATCAGTCATAGTAGCATTTTCCATATGTAACGTTTTTACCAGCTGGTTCCAAATGAGTTCTTCCATTTGTGGCTTTATCTTAAAACCTTGTTACCGATATTTTGTTTCCAAAGCGCGAGGATCCAGGTGTGGGTTTGTCCCCACGTTGCAGGGTTGGCCCCGAGCACACTCTGCAGGACTCTGCCTCTCTGGAACTGACCGGGGAGCGCTTTAGTACCCGTGTAAAACACAGTTCTGGGGCCATGTGGCTTCAAAAGCCGAAATAGCTTTTGGCATTTGCGATGAGATTTAAAGGCAGAATTTTGTGAGTCTTCTGCCTGGTTTTCTTTCTCTCTTTGGTGGTGAAACCACCTCGTGGCTCAGAGCCAACTGTGGCCGGTTGATACCTGGTGACACATATGTGTCCTGTTGAATAGGCCTTTTGAGAACTCAGAAAGCCCCAACTTGCAGATAACATCAGGTTGCCAGTGGCTAACAGCTGCCTTTGAGAACGCTCAAGTATTTTACAGTGGGTCTGTCAACTGGTGTCAGCCAGCTCCTGCTCTTTTGTTTGGTTTGTGGGATGCATGGGTGCCCTGAGGTCAGAGGGCAACCTCAAGCAGTCAGCGGTCTCCTTTGACCTTTCGGTCCAGGACTTGGTGGCAAACGCCTCTACCCACAGTCATCTGGCTGGCCACGTATCTCTCGACATTTCTGTCGTCTATTCATTTCAGCTTCGGCTCTCTTTCTTTTTCTTGCCCTTATTTTTCCCTTTGTCTCAGTTGCTCTTTAAGCCATTTGCCTGTGGGAGATGTTTCAGACTCTTTGAACGAAGAGGGTAAAGATACAGTTATTTGATCCATAGAAACAGAACGAAGCCTTCCAGTTCGAACAAGCTTACGTTTCAGTCTGTTTCTGGGGGACTGTGTGGTGCTGGTTCAGGCATGGCACAGGCTTGAGAGGTCAAGGCTAACTGAGCCTGGAGAGTCCCCACACTGTCCCGCCCTCAGTGCCTTCTCAGTTCCTTGCTGGGGAGAGCTCCGTCCTGGCTGCCTCCGAGCAGCTGTGAGCTGGGGCTGGTTTCGGGGCAGGCTGGGAGTTGCGACTCTGCTCGCTGGCCACTTTCAGTTCCCGGCTGTCTGGATCCTCTCCAGAGTTCTCAGTGGCCATCATGGGAGAGAGAGGCTCTTAAACTATAATTTAAAATGCGTAAAAACAAATAACTTAACGGCGAGGCTATGAGCAGCTCCAGATGTTGTATTTCTAGACACCCGACCGAGAGCGCCCATTCCAAAGGTCCGGGCAGTTCAGAGCCCTTAAACCTGTGTGTACAGCCCTCTAGCTTACTCACAGGTCAGCTCAATACACCTGCTTTTTAAGTTGTTTATTAGCAAAATGGCGCTGAGCACTGGGGATTCGAACCGCCCCAGGCTCACCGGCCTTCATCTGAGGGGAGGGTGAAGGGGATGGTTGCCGCTGCCCCAGGACACACAAACAGGGGAAGTGGGAAGCGGGAGCTGTGTTTAACAGGGTTATGGGGCACTTGTGCCCTCATCTGTGAGCCTCAAATGAAGCCTTATCTTCCTTTTTTGAGCCTTACTTCTGAGCTGCATCCAGCAGTCCTGTGAGAATTTTTATGGTTTGAATTCTTTTTCTGTTTTTGTTTTGTTTGTTCGTGACAGGGTTTCTCTGTGTAGCCTCGGCTGTCCTGGACCTGCTTTGTACATCAGGCTGGTCCTGAACTCACAGCAGTCTGGCCTGCTTCTGCCTCCCTGAGTGCTGGGATTAAGGGCGTGTCCCACCACGCCCAGCTGGTGTGCATTAGTTTTAAAGATGTTTTATCTTGTGTGCACGTGGAGGGCAGAGGTCTAGAGCAGGTGACTTCCTCAGTCACCTCCTACCTTACTTTTGGGGCAGGGTCTGTCGCTGTACTCAGAGCTCACTGATTTGGCAGCCATCACGGTCTGTTTCTGCTTCCCCGCCCTGAGGTTCCAGGCAGGTGCACTGGGCATGGCATTAGGGAATCTAGTCCCAAGTTATTGGGGCAACCAGCCCTTTACTGACTGAGCCATCTCCTCAGCACCAGACAATATTAAAGAACCACTCAGGGGCTGGAGAGGTGGCTCAGTGGTTAAGCTGCTCTTGCAGAGGACCCAGGTTCAGTTCCCAGCACCCACATGGCGGCTTAACACCAGACTCCACAGTTTCCGGTGCCCTTCTTCTGGCCTCCGAAGGGACCTGCACACATCCATTTGGGGAAAAAAATCAAAGTGCATACGATGAAAGTAAATTAATCTTTAAAGAATTAAAAACCAAATCCAGTCACAGCGATCTCTCACACACGAGGCTTTTTCTCCTAGGGCACTCGGCTCTCTTCCTCGGGGGAAGATGTTCTAGCTCCGGCGTACAGAATGACAGGGTGGGCAGTTTAATGTGAAGCCTCACAGCTTCCGTTCCGATCCCATCCTAAGTGTGGAGAGGTTCACTGAGTTGTGTAGACCTCGGATGTGGCTGACTTTTGTGTAGGTGCTCTTGCTTATCCGCAGCTTATTTATTTATGCGTCTTATTTATTTTTATTGGCAAGTGTTTGTTTTTTTTATTATGAAGTTTATTTTAAGAAAAAGAATGAAAGGCCATGGTGCTATCTGGGCCAGGAGGAACCGTCCCTCACACTGTTCCTCTCTGACACCCTTTCACCTTGGGTCCTCTGCGTCACACCAGCTTCTGGCTCCATGAAGTTTATGACAAACAAGGAAGCAAAGTCCGGGGACAAATCACTCGTCGTAGAATTTCGGCAGCTCATCTCCCAGGATTACCCGGTGGTCCACGCCGGCGGCTGTAATGGTCACCAGGTAGATGACTCCTCCGCTAGAGCCATCGCGGTTCATGGCCAGAGCGATGGCTGCAGGGGATTGGCATGGGAGAGAGGGGCGGAAAACGGCTTAGCCTAACTGCTCTTCTCCTTCCCTTCCCGCCTGTAGGCCGCGTTCCCCTCTAGACGCATCGGACAGAGGCGCCTTCGGTAACGTCCAGCCAGCCCGCATCTGCCCATGGCCCCGCTGTCGGCACTCCCACCGAGATCCACTTCAAGTCACCCTCAGGTCAGCACGAACTGGTTAACCCCGGAGTGTGGGCGATCGAGTTCGTGTGAGCCGGCAGAGGGGCAGTGGCGGCGTGCTGTGCTAGCCCAGCACCGCTGGTCCCCACAGTGACACATCACACCCTTAGGTGACTTGTCCTGATCCACCCTGCTGCCCCGAGCTCCATCTGCTTGAGAATTTGTCTTGTCCCCCTTCACTGTCAAGTGTTTCCCAGTTTCAAAAGATGGAGAGATGGCTGAGTGGCTAAGAGCACTCAGTGCGCTTAGAGTTTGGTTCCCAGCACCCACACGGCGACCCCAGCTCCTGCGGATCCAGCAGCCTCTTCTGGCTTCCACATACACGCACACACCACACATGGCCACGCTCGTGGACACGCACATAATCAGAAATAACTGTATATTTTGTAAAGCCTGGCCACAGAGTGGCCGCCCTGTAATCCTCCTCTTGTTCTTCACCGTCTCCTTCCTTTCCACACCCAGAACCCTCCCCAGGTCACCCGTCCGATTACCCTCTGTGGTGAACCGCCGGCACTCCTCAGGGCTCATGCCCGCCTTGTAAGCTGCGTCTACGTAGCCGTATATGTAGGTACTGCCGGAGCCCCCGACGGCAAAGGGCTGTCGAATTAGCATCCCTCCCATGGTCCCATACACCTAGAGAGAGGCCCCAGGGCAGAGTCAGGAGCACCCCACAGCCGCCTCCGCCGAGGTGGGCAGACATGAAGGCCTGGGGCCCCGCACCTGAGCCCGCAGCACGCCTTTATCGCTTATTTTTGTTTGTTCCGAGGCGGGGTCTCACTGTGCGGCCCTGGCTGGCCTGGAACTCTCTACAGATCAGGTTCTTCACAGGGATCCACCTGCCCCCACCGCCCAAGCGCTGGGACTGTGGTGGGAACGGCCACACCCGGCATTGGTATGTTTTCGGGGGAACTGCCTCTGGACCACATTGCTAGGGTAACAGGCAATTCCGATCTCTCTGAAGAGAAGCACGGGGACCCCTGAGGCCCGGAGAGGACACACGCACCTGGCCCCCTTCACGCTGGTCCCAACCAGCCACCATGAGGTGCGCCGACAAGTCCTCGCGGTGCTTGTAGGAGATGTTCCTCACCACGTTCGCAGCGGCCAGAACAAGGGGCGGCTCCTCCAGTTCCAGGCTGCGGAGGGTGTTGGGAGTAAGGCTCGGCACACTGCTCTAAGCACCCGCCACTCTCTGCTAAGTCAGCCTTGAACCCGCAGCTGCAGCAGACTCCAGCTTCCCTCCCACGTGCCCAGCGGAGCGGGAGCCCCGCATCACCACTGAGGGGCCTTGAGATGTCCACCCTCTTTCTCTCGGCTCCACCTTCCCACTCCCGAGCCCCTGCCCTCACGGTAGAGCACATGATAAGCCCTGCTTCGGTCCCAGCCACCTTGACTTCTGTCAGGGCAGGGCCTGATGTCAGGAGTGTCTTCCTCCTGATTTCCCGTATCAGGGCAGCCCTGCGCACTTTCCAAGCCACCCCAGGGGAGACAGGGTGGCTGCTGTGATGGTCTCTTCACGGAGCCGGGAGCTTCAGTGGGAGGGGAGTCAGGACCCGGGGCCTTTGTACCTGTGCAGCTCTAGCTGGTAGGCGGCCATGTCAGCTATGGCTTGGGCATCGGCAGCAGAACCGGAGAGGGCACAGTAGATCCGCTGGTGCAGAGGGGAGAGCTTGTCAAACACTCGGTTCACCACCGCTGTCCTGTCAGGAAGGAGCCGGACAGTCAGGTTGGTTTGGAAAGGGAACAGCAGGGCTTGGATTAAAGCAGGGAGCAGAAAGACATTATCTCAGGCGAGCGAGTCAACGCACTGATCAGAGTTAGATGTGCTGGGGGGAGGGGCCCAGGGGGTAGAGGGCCTGCCTGGCACACACAAGGCCCAGCCCAGGCACACAGTGGGCACGGCGAATGTGCTCGTACTCTTAGCACTCAGGAGGTGGAGGCAGGAGGATCAGAAGTTCTAGGCCAGCCTGGTCTACTGAGTGAGTTCTAGGACAGCCAGGGTTACACAGAAAAACTCTGTCTCAAGATACAAAAAAGCGAGGAAAAATTGGCTCTTTCCAGCATTTCTTGGCTGTTAGCCCCCTTGAGGAGTTCTATAGAGCATGGCGTCAACAGTGCTGATGGAACCCACAGTCTCTCTCGTGTGTGAGGAAACTGGCCAGGAGGGGAGACCGGCAAGCAAGTCAGACTCTGGCAGTGAGACAGCTGCTTGACAGAGCCGTCATCTCTGTCCTAAGTGCAGACAGCGGGGTCCGCACACCCTGCCCTGTGCCCCCCTTCTCTATGTCCGTCCAGCTGCAGAGCATTCAGACCTGCAGGTCCTCGGCCAGGAATCAGTCGGAGGCCCAAACGCCTACCCACCATTGCATTATGATCCCTTCAAATTCAGCTTCTTTCCCTGGAAGGA
The DNA here is from genome assembly GCA_010120015.1 of Rhombomys opimus. Taxonomy (NCBI): domain Eukaryota; kingdom Metazoa; phylum Chordata; class Mammalia; order Rodentia; family Muridae; genus Rhombomys; species Rhombomys opimus. Next base: position 201,930 of record REGO01000896.1, read on the forward strand.
CCATACTATTCGAAAGTGGGCAAGAAAAGCGCGCGCCGAGGGCCCCCAGCTGGGCCCCGGCACACAGGGCTTGCTGGTACTCACCCTGCCGACACGCGGGAGTCGGACCCCACCACGACACCCCCGTCAAACTCCACCGCCATGATGGTTGTCTGCGGAGAGACAGAGTGTGAAGTGTCAAGAAGCGTCTTGACCCTTCATCTCGAGGAAATGTCATCGCTGGCAGGAGGCCACCCAGTCAAGGTCACACAGTCCTTCAAGCCCGAGCTCCTGAGCTTCCTTTCCACGCTACTGTATCCAGCGGCAGGGAACTCTCACAGCTCCGCTGTGGTCCAGCACAGGAAAGAACCATCTCCCCAAGCCCTGGCTTCCCTGAATGTGACCCTTCCCATCCCAGAAGAGAAGCAAGGAGGCGCTCTTAGAGGCAGAGGCCTGAGAGGAGAGCTAGACAGGAGGAGCCCAGCGAACTGTCTCTTCTGCTTGTCCAGTGTGCACAGGTCAATTATTGGGTCACGAGGCTGGGTCTTTCCTGGTCCCAGATTCTCCAACTGCTTCCTTTCTGAACCAGAAGGGGAGTCTTAGGGTCACTGAACCAGGGGCACAGAAGAGGCCGCTGGGTAACAGAGGCGGACGGAAGCGGCAAGGATGGCTCAGCTGGAGCACGGGGAAGTGTGCTTCTTGTAAGGGCAATCTCTGCAGCAGGGAGGGGCCTGCTGGGGAGCACAGTTCTTCAGGTCAAGACAAGAATCAAGGGAAAGTGAAGGACAGCAAAGACGGTCTGCTTCCCCCACCCCTTTAGCCCTCTGAGCTGAAAGGCACCTGAGGGACCTCCGGTTGTGCCGAGAGAACTGACCCATGGAGAAGAGTGGGTTCTCTAAGCTCACCAGGTCTTGCTCAACCTGGGTTGATTTGACTTCTGGGTCTCACAGCTCCACGGCAGCGAGGGGAGATGGTCCCAACCTTTCTGTCCACTCCACACCTCGCCCCCTTCTCCCGAGACCCTGCGCCCGAGTGTGCTCTCTGCCGAGTGTGCTCTCTGTTGAGTGTGCTCTCTGTTGAGTGTGCTCTCTGTCGAGTGTGCTCTCTGTTGAGTGTGCTCTCTGCCGAGTGTGCTCTCTGCCGAGTGTGCTCTCTGCTGAGTGTGCTCTCTGCCGAGTGTGCTCTCTGTTGAGTGTGCTCTCTGTCGAGTGTGCTCTCTGTTGAGTGTGCTCTCTGCCGAGTGTGCTCTCTGCCGAGTGTGCTCTCTGTCGAGTGTGCTCTCTGCCGAGTGTGCTCTCTGCTGAGTGTGCTCTCTGTCGTTCTGGCCACAAAAGGCCCGAAGCGGCCACTCAGTTCCAGAGTCTGCTCTCCCCACCACACCATGCTGGGACTGTGGTCGTGGCTTTCCGAGAGCAGAGCCCAGCTCCCATCTCCTCCCCAGCTCCAAGCCTGGGCAAAGTTCCCCTGCCACCGTGGGCGTGGGGGTAGGAGGGACGGACAGGGCAGCATATGGACCTAGGAGGACTACTGACCATCCCTACCCCCTCCCCAAATCCCGGGCCGGAGAGCTGGTCCTCACTTAGCAGAGAGCTGGTCCTCGCTTAGGGTGGAGGTCGTCTGGGGAGGAGGGGCAGGTTAAGCAAAGATCTGTTTGATGTGTAGGTCTCTCTTAACGAGCCTTCACCCCGACACCGTCTCAGCACCTCCTCGCAGGGCTCCCCAAGCCCCCTGCGCAGACCAGAGTGAAAGCGAAAGCGTTTTGGAGCAACTTCCCTTAGGCGCTTCCACTCGAGCCGAAGCTCGCGCTTTTCCACCAACTTGGCACGCGGGTCCCCCACAGACCCCCGGACACCACACCTCTGAGCAGGGGTACCCCGCGCCCACCGTGGAGCGCGAGCGAGCGCCGGAGCGCTGCAAGCTCGCTAAGCCTCTCATTCTCCTGGTCACTTCCCTGGTCACCGCACCCGCCGACTCTCCGCCCCCAGACCCATTACCCCGGTGTGGACTTCTGCCGTCCGGGACAAGCCGGCGGTGGGCGCTCCGGCCCGCAGCATCCTAGCAGAGCGGAGCTGGGCTTCCCAATCGGCCGCCGCGCGCAGCGTGGACAGCTCGCAGCCTGCGGCCCCGCCCCGCCCCGCGGCGCGCAAGGGGCGTGCTGCCCTGCTAGGCCCTGGGCGCCCTGGGCCAACCTGCGCCGGGCAGGTCTGCCCAGAGACAGGTGACGACAGGGTCCGCCCTCCAGCTGGGTGGAGCCTGGGGTGGGAACATTCCTGCGAGCACCGGGAGGAAGGCGCGGAAAGGAGGGGAGACCCGGAGTGATGGAGAAAGGCTGGCGCCCCAGGCGATCAGCCGCACGGCCAGCTCGGCCCTCGGCGGCCGCTCCCAGGTCGCCCTGGATAGGCCGCTCTCAGAAGGGGCGTGACCGGTGGGTCGGCGGCAGCTTTCGGTTTCTTCTTCCCCTAAACGCCTGCATTTCTGGCCAGCGCCACCAGCCCCAGCGGGCTCCCGGGGCTTTCCGCGCACGCCGTTGGGCCCGCCCTTCCCTGCGCACGGCGACTCCAGCGCGTCGGGGACGCGGAGAGCGCCAGGCCGGGAGCAGCCCCTGGACAGCGCACGCACCATGGCTGCGCTCTCCTGGCTGGCGGCCGCGCCGCTGCTGCTGCTGGACTGGCTGCTGCTACGCCCCGGGCTGCCGGGGATCTTCGCCCTGCTGGTCCCGGAGGCGCCGCTGCTCCGCGTCTGGGCGGTGGGACTGAGCCGCTGGGCCGTCCTGGGGATAGGGGTCCGTGGGGTCCTCAGGGTCACCGAGGGAGCGCATGGCTGGCTGGCAGCTTTGCAGCCGCTGGCGGCGGCGCTGGGTTTGGCCCAGCCTGGACTTGCCTTGTTCCGAGAGCTGGCCGCCTGGGCAGGACTCCGGGGGGATGACAGCGCTGGACCACTGCACTGGAGCAGCCGCCCCGACGCCTTCGCTCTCATCTATGTGGCGGCATTGCCCGCAGCCGCCCTGTGGCACAAGCTGGAGGGCCTCTGGGCGCCCGGCGGCCACGGGGGCGCCGGAGACATGGTGTGTCGGCTGCTGGGCTTCCTGGGCTCGGAGAAGCGGCGGCTCCACCTGGTTCTGATTCTCTTGGTCCTCTCCTGCCTTGGTAAGGGGGACTCAGGAGCAGGCCACGGGGTGCAGAGCAGGAACCCAGGGTAGAAAGGAAGAGTAAAGTCCTGGAGAGTGTCAGCCTAGGGAGGCAACTTAGGCGGGAAGGGGAGGACCCTGGCCCTCCAAGGCTGCTAGGGGCAGGGTCTTCTTGGAGCCTGAGCTAGCGTCAGGGTTTCTCTCCACGCTTCCATCCTTTTTCCCTTCTTCTCTTCTCTCCTCTCCTTTCCTCTCCTCTCCTCTCCTCTCCTCTCCTCTCCTCTCCTCTCCTCTCCTCTCTTCTCCTCTCCTTTTCTTTCTTTCTTTCTTTCTTTCTTTCTTTCTTTCTTTCTTTCTTTCTTTTCTCTTCTCTTCTCTTCTCTTCTCTTCTCTTCTCTTCTCTTCTCTTTTCTTTTCTTTTCTTTTCTTTTTCTTTTCTTTCTACATAGCTCTGACTGTTCTGGAACTCACTATGTAGCCCAGGCTGGCCTCAAACCCAGAGAGATCTGCTTGCCTCTGCATCCCAGTGCTGGGATTAAAGACGGGTGCCCCAAGCCCTGCTAACCGCCATCTTTCATAGGCAGCCCTTGAAAAGTTTGATGTGGTGGAACAGGCCTGGGTCGGTGAGCTGGGCCCCCTGGACAGTGGTGAAGCGGAGGGGGCAGGAGGAGATTGGAGGCGGGTGCGCACAGTGTTTGTGACTGAGTATCTGCCCTCTCTCCCCAGGGGAAATGGCCATCCCCTTCTTCACAGGTCGAATCACCGACTGGATTCTCCAGGATAAGGCAGCTCCCAGCTTCACCCGTAACATATGGCTCATGTCCATCCTCACCATAGCCAGGTGTGGAGGGTGGGGAAGCCCCCCCCCCAGCAGAAGGGGCGGAGTGTGGGGCCCTGTCTGAGGGAGGAGCGCAGCTGACCTTCCTTCTCTCCAACCCTCTAGCACGCTGCTGGAGTTTGCAGGCGATGGCGCCTACAGCACCGTCATGGGCTCCATGCACAGCCGCGTGCACGGGGAGGTCTTTCAGGCCGTCCTGCGCCAGGAGACGGGGTTCTTCCTGCAGAACTCAGCAGGTCTCGTGAAACTCTTCCGTTTGTGTAATCTAATCTGCATATCCACACACATCCTTGACTGCCCTCCCTTTATAAGCTTGTACACACACACACACACACACACACACACACACACACACGCCCAGGTGGGACCTTCCCTCCAGCACCATATAAATGGGGTGTAGCAATCCCAGCGCTTGGGAGACAGGCAGGAGAGAGGCTGAAGTTGAAGGCATTCAGCTGCATAGCCAATCCGAAGCCAGCCTAGGACACAAGAGATCCTGTCTCAGAATCCAGGGCTCCCGGTGTGTTAGGCAAAACCTCCACCTCGTGGGCGACCTCCTTCCTGAGCCTTCTTACTCATGGGGTCCCTCAAATGTAGCGGAGCACTGTCTTCTTTACTGGAAGAAAACAGTATCTGCATTCAAAGTCCCCCACAGATAGAAACGGCAGAACCTCAACCCTGGAAAGCTGGAGCCCCCACCTCCAACGGCCGCACTTAGAAAGGCGGAAACTGAATTCTAGACACGAGACGCTGAAGCCTGCACAGGCAGACACACCGAGCTTACAGCCCAGGGTCTCGTTTCCTGCCAGGCCCCTGGGCTGCTAACCTGGCAGCAATTCTCTACAGGTCTCCCGGATACGCAGAGGCAGGACACGGTCTCTGAGAAGCTAAAAGCTTTCAGTGAACTGGAGAGTCATATCACATTGACTTTTTTTTTTTTCTCACTGTGTAGCCTTGGCTGGCTTGGAACTCACTACGTTGACCAGGCTGGCCCAGGTAGCTCCTGCCCCTGTCCTCAGAGTGCAGGGATCAAAGATGTGCACCACCACACCCAGCCACAACTCCTTTGTAGGCAAACGCAGGCCCAAGCCTCCCAGGCCCCATCTCTGCTAGCTGCAGCCTCCTCGGCGGGTGTGGTGCGATGCTGACGCGCCCACTCTCGCCCTCTGTCTGTTGTTAGCTCCTCTTATCTCTGTGAGCCACTGCTCACTGTCGCTCTTGCCCTCACTCCGGCAGGGTCCATCACGTCTCGGGTGACAGACGACACATCCAAGGTGTGTGAATCCATCAGCGAGGAGCTGAACCTGCTGCTGTGGTACCTGGGGCGAGGCCTGTGTCTCCTGGCGTTCATGTGTTGGGGGTCACTGCACCTCACTGTGGTCACGCTGGTCACTCTGCCCCTGCTTTTCCTCCTGCCTAGGGAGCTGGGGAAAGTGTACCAGGTACGTTCTCGGGATCCTCAGCTACCGCACAAAGCTCCTCGGCTGCTTTCAGCAGACTTTCCTCCATCACCCTCTCCCTGTCCTGGTATCTCAGGCCCCACACTGCCTCCACAGCCGTGCCCTCTCCCTGTCTTGGTACTTCAGGCCCCACACTGCCCTGCCTCCACAGCCATGCCCTCTGCTTTCTTGTCTAACTTCTGACCACTGTCTGTCCTTATGACGAGGCTCCCAGGCTGGAGAGTCAGCTCAGGGTTAAGAGTGCTGGCTGCTCCTCCAAGGGGCCTGAGTTTGGTTACCTGTGCCCACACCAGGCCGTCCAAAATGGTCTTTAACTTCAAGTTCAAGGCTCTGACACCCTCTTCTGGTTCCCATGGACACCCATACATGTGTCACACACACACGCACATACAACAACTTACAAAAACTGATTTGTTTCCTCCTTGCTTTTTCTACTCACAAGTATGGCTGGAGACCTTTCTCCTCCCTCTGTCCCTCTGACTCCCGATTTAATCTCCATGTAGGTAATCTAGGTGTCAGCATTCTTTCTCATTTGCACACTGTGTGGTGTCTCTGGTCCTTGTCCCCGCACAGTCTCTGTCAGCGAAGGTGCAGGAGTCTCTTGCAGAGTCCACGCAGGTGGCCATCGAGGCCCTGTCAGCGATGCCTACTGTCCGGAGCTTTGCGAACGAGGAGGGAGAGGCCCAGAAGTTCAGGCAGAAGTTGGAGGAAATGAAGACGTTGAACAAGAAAGAGGCCTTGGCTTATGTAGCTGAAGTCTGGACCACGAGTGTGAGTACCAGGAGATGAGCGTCCACTCCTGTCGGCACACATCTGGATTCTACTGCCCTAGCCCTCCTCCCGTTCCTCCTGCAGTGAGAAGTTATTGGCTCAGGGTTGCCATTCTAGTCTCTGTCCTTAGTTTCTAAGACACGTCCTTCCACAGTGAAGTCCGCTTGACCTGTGTGTTAGGAAGACCCACGCTCCCAGCCCCAGGCCCTCCTCTGCCTCTCAGAAAGCCGAACATTCCTGCACCGTGTGCGCTTCATGCTGAGGCTGTGTGCGTGAGCTAGCCGGAGCCACGAGAAATGCCCGAGGCCAGGAGCCAGGGACATCTGTGAGAAAGACATACAGAGAACTAGAGTGGCAACCAGAGGTTCGGTCTGGCCCTCAACCGGCTCTGTAACCAGCACACGCTGCCTTTCTCTGAGGCTGTTTCCCTGTTCTGAAAAATGGAAATAAAAACTGGTGTGGTTCACATCAGTAATCCCAGCCCTCAGGCTGAGGCAGGAGGATTGCTTCCAGCCATCATGGGCTACGGTGTGAGACTTGTCTCAAGAAGAGGTGTGGGGGAATGAGCTGGCTCAGGAGCTAAGGGTGCCCATTGCCAAGCCCGTAAGATGGAAGGAGAGAATGGACTCCTCAAAGTTGCCCTCTGACACAAAAGTAAATACACAAGTTAACAAATGTAACAAAAAAAAAAAACCCAACTAAAACAGCAGCAAGAAAGAAACAATGTAACCTCTTTTACAGTGGCCCTCGCTGTGAGAGCTAGCTGTGTTGACCTTCTGTAGCTTACTGGGTGGAGATGGTTCAGCTGTTAAGGGTGCAGCCTGCTCCTCCAGGTGACCGGAACCCACCTGGGGCAGCTTTCCGGTCAACCTTTCCAGTCCATATATCCCGTGATTTCCCTGCAGATCTCGGGAATGCTGCTGAAGGTGGGAATTCTGTACGTCGGCGGGCAGCTGGTGATCGGAGGGGCTGTGAGCAGCGGGAACCTCGTGTCCTTTGTTCTGTACCAGCTTCAGTTCACCAGGGTTGTTGAGGTGAGCTCCCCCGCTCCTCCCCCTACGCCCCCTCCTCCCCGGCCCAGTGCCTCGGCTCTCTCTGCCTGTCAGCTGCCGCCCCTGCTGTTTGCCCCGTGCTCTGCCTGCTCACATCACTGAATGCTGTCAAGCAGGTCGGACCTCCCCGCTCCTGCTCTCCCAGCCTGTCCCACCCCGCCCACACTGTACTCTGTGAAGCAGGTCCTGCTCTCCGTCTATCCCTGTATGCAAAAGGCTGTGGGCTCCTCAGAGAAAATATTCGAATACCTGGACCGGACTCCTTGCTCTCCACCCAGTGGCTTGTTGGCACCCTTAAACATGGAAGGCCTTGTTGAGTTCCAAGATGTCTCCTTTGCCTACCCAAACCATCCTGAGGACCAAGTGCTTCAGGTACTGCCACCAATCCTGACTCCCACCCTCCCCAGGCTCTCCCCTTCCATCTTCTTACCAGCAGCACAGGCCATCCTAACCCTCAGGTGACAGTGAAAACCAAAGAACCAGCTCGGTCTTCCCACGATACGGGGAGAAGAGGCATCAAGGGGAAGGCTTCTGGGGACAGCTCAGTGGCTAAGAGCACGCTCTGCTCTTGCAGGACCCCAGTTCGGTTCCCAGCGCCCACATGTTGGCTCACAGCCCCCTGCTCCAGCTCCCGGGATCCTCTCCCCTCTTTTGACTTCCCTGGGCACAAGGCACGACCGTGGCACGCATGCATACACGCTGGCAAAACAGTCCTACACATAAAATTAAATAAATAAGTCAAAACAAACTTTTTTAAAAAGATAAAGCTCCTGTAAGAAAGGAGTTGGCATGGCAACGTGCGACTCCAGCTACCATTTGTGGTGCAGAACACAGTTTCTGCTTCCTGGAGAAGACGCTCGGCCTCTGTCCTCCGGTTTGGTGCTGCCCATTGCCCAGTCCCCCCTCTCCAGTGTACACAGAGGGTGGGGAGTGCTGTGTGTTCCGTTTTGCTCCTGGGTAAGGCAGTGCCGGGCTCCAGGCTAGAGGCCTCTGGATGCTTTTACCACCGTCTGCTTCTCTGGCCTCCAGGGGCTGACGTTCACGCTGCATCCGGGGAAGGTGACCGCCCTGGTGGGCCCCAACGGGTCGGGGAAGAGCACGGTGGCCGCCCTGCTGCAGAACCTGTACCAGCCCAGCGGGGGCCAGGTGCTGCTGGACGGCCAGCCCCTGGCCCAGTATGAGCACCGCTACCTGCACCAACAGGTGAGGAGGGGGGAGGGGCGGAGGGGCGGAGAGGTGCCATGGAGGGGGAGGGGCGGGAGCGAGGAGATGAAGGGTATTCTCGGTGACAGTCCTTGCGGAGTTAGGGGAAGCTGGCACCCAGGGCAGAGTGGGGCCCGGCGCAGAAGGACCCGTGTGGCGGGCACTGGATTGTGAGTCCTCAGCCCCCAGACAACAGCGCTCCTGTGTGTCCTGTCTGTGCCTCTCCATGCTTCACCTCAGGTGGCCGCAGTGGCACAAGAGCCGCTGCTCTTTGGAAGAAGTTTCCGGGAAAATATCGCCTATGGCCTGACCTGGAATCCAACCATGGAGGACATCACCGCTGTGGCCATGGAGTCTGGCGCCCACGATTTCATCTCTAGGCTCCCTCGGGGCTATGACACAGGTACCTCACCGCACCTCCAGGCTCCAGGAGCCCTGCCTGCACTCTTCAGCGCCTCCTGCCCTTTGGACGTGAACTGGCAGTCAAAACTTGTTTCCATGATTTACATCCTCAGGATTCCGTCCCCTCCCCAGGTCTCCCTTCCAGCCGCCTCTCTGTCAGTCCTGTGTGTGGCGTGTGAGTGTGTGTGTGTGTGTGTGGTGTGTGATGTGAATGTGTGTGGCGTGTGAGTGTGTGTGTCTGAGTGTGTGTGGTGTGAATGTGTGTGGCGTGTGAGTGTGTGTGTCTGAGTGTGTGTGGTGTGAGTGTGTGTGTGGTGTGTGTGTGTGTCTGTGTGTATGCGGTGTATGTGAGTGTGAGTGTGTGTGTCTGAGTGTGTGTGGTGTGAGTGTGTGTGTGGTGTGTGTATGTGTCTGTGTGTGTGCGGTGTATGTGAGTGTGAGTGTGTGTGTTTGAGTGTGTGTGGTGTGAGTGTGTGTGTGGTGTGTGTATGTGTCTGTGTGTGTGCGGTGTGTGTGAGTGTGAGTGTGTGTGTCTGAGTGTGTGTGGTGTGAGTGTGTGTGTCTGAGTGTGTGTGGTGTGAGTGTGTGTGTGGTGTGTGTATGTGTCTGTGTGTATGCGGTGTATGTGAGTGTGAGTATGTACACACCTGTCTACACCTCAGCTGGACTCTGGTCTCTGCAGAGGTCGGGGAGACCGGGAACCAGCTGTCAGGAGGTCAGCGGCAGGCAGTGGCCTTGGCCCGAGCCTTGATCCGGAAGCCACGCCTGCTCATCTTGGACGACGCCACCAGCGCCCTGGATGCTGACAACCAGCTGCGGGTGAGGCTTTCTCGTCCCTTCTGCTTCTGAGCCACCCTGCTGTGTGGTCCTGGCCTGGAGCCCACTCAGGAGACCGTGCTGGCGGTCTTCCGGCTGCTACCTCTGGAGGGCAGGTCACCTGCTGTGTCATCTTCCTAGGGTCTCATTCTCAGGCGATCTGGCCTCTGTCACTCGTGTTAGCTACGGCAACACAACTGTTCACACCTGTCCTTGGGATTCTGAGTTCCTATCAGTGCTCCTCCAGGACCCGGGACCAGTGAATAGAGCGTCTGTCTGTCCTGAGGTGGCCCAAGCTTGCTTTGCGTCCCGGACGTGCTCTCTCATCCTCTGTACTGACTTGTTTATTGGGAGTCCTTTGCTGTGTTTAGTCTGTGGATTGCAAAATCGAGTCTAAGCGAGGCTGATTAACCCTCTGATGGTCACATGCTGAGCAGTGGAGCTGGGGTCCAGGTTACTAAGCTCACCTTAAACATTTAGACGTGTCTATTTTATACACATTGCTTGACCGTACGTGTGTGCATCACATATGTGCCTCCGAAAGTCGGAAGAGGGTGGAACAGGAGTTACAGATGAGGGCGAGCTGCTGTGTGGGCGCTGGAGCTCAGTGCTCTTCCCTGCTGAGCCCTCTCCAGCCCCTGCGCTGAATTTCTTTAAGTTGAATATAAACATTCTCAGTTTATTAGTGGTTTAATAAAAAAAGGTGTATGAAATAGGAACGGTGACCTGGGGCGTGGGCCCTGGGGGACAGAGGCGAGGGACATGGGAGGTGGTTTACTTCATTGTATACACGTGTGACATTCTCAAAGCATAAGTTCATATATATTCTTGAATGTAAAAAATTTCCCACACATTAAGGCTGGACGAGGCAACCCTAGTCTTACTGCTATTTGGTGTGCCGTGTTGGGTTGATGTCCCTGAGAGGCCTGCTTATTTCTGAAGGAAAATGGAGGAAGAGTGGGTGGAGGGGGTGGGGTGGGGAGGAGCGCTGGGAGGAGGGAGGAGAAACGGCAGTTGGGATATCATATATGGGAGAAGAATATATATATAAATTTCCCAGTGTATGGCTAGAGATGAGAGACTATTCAGGTCCCTTCCCTCTGTGCTTTCCTGCATCTGTGCCACCTCCTGTGAGGAGGCCCGGACAGAGGTTTGGAGGCAGCTCCAGACAGGAAGCGGCCGTGCCCTAGCCCCGGCCCCGGAAGCCAGGCCCTCCCTCTGGTGGAGGCCCTGCCCTGTAAGGCCTGTGTGTTTCTGCAGGTGCGGAGGCTCCTGTACGAGAGCCCAGAGCGGGCTTCCCGAGCCGTACTTCTCATCACGCAGCAGCTCGGCCTGGCAGAGCGGGCCGACCACATCCTCTTTCTCAAAGAAGGCGCTGTCTGCGAGCAGGGCACGCATCTGCAGCTCATGGAGCGCGGAGGCTGCTACCGCGCCATGGTGGAGGCTCCCGAGGCTCCTTCAGACTGACAGGCCTGTAGGCCTGTGCACGACCCTCCTCCGCTCTCCCCTGCTCGTGCTCTGTGTGATCCTGGGAGCAAAGCGATTACACAGCCATTATCCCGACAGTTGAGAAGCAGAGGTGTTTGCTACAGGATGAAATGTAGCCCCTACTGGATGGCCAGAATTTACCGTGGAAGTTACCCTCCACACACACAAATCGCCCCTCATTGAGGTTTCAGGTACCCCAGGCCGACCTTGAACCCCTGATTCTCCTGCCTCCACCCTCCCGTGCCCCGCTGCTGTGACAGCATGCACCCACAAACCTGGTCTATGTGGTGTTGGGGATGGACTGAATGAGCAGAAATGTGGCCCAAAATGTGCAGGGAGAAAGGACCGGCAGCTTGCAATTAGCCAAAGGCATCGCTGGCCTGTGGCTGTCCCGTGGGCACTTGATATTTATAATAAAACTGGTGCTTTGTACTGTGGCCTCTCCTGTTCCTCAGCGTCCACAGACGGCCCTCACCCACCCTCCCACCCCCACAGCCTGGTGCCCCACTCTTCTTCAGCACTCTCTGTCTTACTGCTGTGTCCTATAGTCTTTTCTGTGGCTTCCCTTTCTCTTTCCTACCGAACCCCAAGGCATCAGCACCTGCACCTCCGAGCCCTCTCTTGGTCGCCTCAGCGGGTGGGGACGCCAGGACATCACACTGGACACCGCCTCGCCCTCTCTGAGCCTTTCTGAACCGCTCACCCTCTCCTCGCGGGCACACACCAGGATAATCTCAAAGATGGGATTAGCCAGTAAATCTCGTCCAGTCAGGGAGGACGAGGTGGGTGACGTCACAGTTGCTGGGCAGATGAGGCCCGCACAGGTTGCAGAGAGAGGCGGGGTTTAGAAGGGTAGGAGGAAGGAGCGCTGGGTCCGGACCTGAGCCAGGCGAGCAGCCCGGGGCAGAAGGGCGCATTCTCCTGGGTGACCTCAGGAGGTGAGGCTGTTGAACCGGGAGGGGCCACATGGAAACACCCGATTGGCGCCCTCTCCTTGGCTCGCTCTTCCCCGCCTGCTGGGGTGCTCCCCTCCCCCGTCGTCCGACGTAAGGACCCCAGGCACCCATTTGTCGCATCTTCCAGTTTCCGGCTCCCGTCTGAGCGCTGCTCCTCTACCCAGGACGCACGCCCAGGAGAATCTGCTCAACGTCCTCCCAGGCTTCCAACTTCCTGGAGCACCTCTTTATGTGACAGGGCCCAGTCCGGTCCTCTGTCCCCGAGGATGCCTCCCAAGGCGCGCCCCCGCTTCCTCCTCACAGCCCACTCCCAGGCTGGCCTCGCCGACCTGGCCGCAGGAAAACTGGTCCCCACCACGACACGTTTAGTTTGGAAACCCACTGACTGGGCCCTTCTTGAAAAGGGCAGGGGTGGGGGTGGGGGCGCGGACGACGGGGGCCTGGTTCCCTCCCCCTGGTGCTGTGGCTTTCGCTTTCACTTCCTTGTCGGAGGGAGAGTCGACGGAGCTCCAGGGCTGAGCGGTCATGGCGTTACTGGATCTGTGCGGAGCCGCTCGGGGCCAGCGGCCCGAGTGGGCAGCGCTGGGTACGGACATCGGGCATCGCTCGGACCCGGGGCACTACAGTTTCTCTGCGCAGACTCCGGAGCTCGCGCTTCCCCGGGGGATGCAGGTGAGAGATGCGGGCCGAGGGGGGGGGTTGGGGGGATCGGGGCGGGGTGGGGGTGGGGGCGGTGCCCAGAGGAAGGAGGGTCTGCCTGGGTCTAAGGAGGTGAGGAAGCCTGGAGCGGCTGTCCCGGAGAGCATCTTCCAGGCCAGCCCTGAAGAACCCACGTGGAGATGAAGGCAGGGGAGGGGCAGAGGGAGGGCGGGCGGGCGAGAGGGAGGGACAGCGAAGATGAGGGGTGCCCGTCTCAACCCCCTGCACAAATCACCATCCTTCACAGAGCCACCCCTCCTGCGGGGGTCTTACATCGCCTGGGAAGAGCCATGAACTTGGGTGGCTAACCCGGCCTCGGCAACCCACCCTGTGTCCTAGGACAGGTTAGGTGGTCTAGGTCTCAGGGCCTCTACTGTAACATGGGAACACGTTATTAAAATGTACCCTGTGAGAGCTGAAGGAGCCACGGAGGAGGAGAAACCTTGAAGTCAGTTTCCATGACCTTTGCCCCCTTGTGCTGGAAAGCGTAAAGTTGGTGGGCACACCTCCTGCTTTTCCTTCCTTGGCACTATTACCATCTAGAGTTTGCACACACACACACACACACACACACACACACACACACACACACTCTCCGACACCCTGTCCAGGACTCTCCTGCTACCAACGTGTTCACTGTCCCCTCCTCTGCTCCTTCTCTAGCCCACTGAATTCCTGAGGTCTTTCGGTAGTGACCAGGAAAGGAACGTTCAGATTGAGATGGCCCATGGCACGACCACGCTGGCCTTCAAGTTCCAGCACGGAGTCATCGTGGCCGTGGACTCCCGGGCCTCTGCTGGGAGTTACATTGGTGAGTGCGAGGTCCAGGCGCAGTCTGGGAGGAGGGAGGCCCGCTCCGAGGTTAGGGCAGAGCAGGGAGAGCTGTGAGCGCGTTTCTTCATCTCGATCTAGCCACCCTGAGGGTGAACAAGGTGATCGAGATCAATCCTTACCTGCTTGGCACCATGTCCGGCTGTGCCGCCGACTGTCAGTACTGGGAGAGGCTGCTGGCCAAGGAGTGCAGGTAGGCGCACGTTCTCACGGCATTGGTTCCCCTCCTCGGGGCATTGGTTCCCCTCCTCGGGGCCGCCCGTCCCCCGTGACCCATTTCATAAGGGAGAAAAAAAAAAAAAAAAGCCTTTGTGCGTGTCCCTGCTCGTAAAGCAGACAACCTGAAAACCCCTGACCGTGGACCCCATCAGCCCTCTGCTGCCCTCCTCACCAGGCTGTACTATCTGCGGAACGGGGAGCGCATCTCCGTGTCTGCGGCCTCCAAGCTGCTTTCCAACATGATGATCCAGTACCGAGGCCTGGGCCTGTCCATGGGGAGCATGATCTGCGGCTGGGACAAGAAGGTGAGCGGCCGCGCCTGCGCCCCCACCCAGGGTCCGACGGTCCCGCCCACCGGGCACTGCCCTCCCCGTGCCCGGTTCAGGTCTGCTGCTTACCAAAGCATGGCATCTTATCTCGGTGTTTCGTCACTATTGCTGCGTGGCCCACTCCTCACAAAGCACACTCGGGCTCTTTATGTCGCCAGGAACCCACTTCCAAGTTCAACGCAGGGCGCCTTCCCTTCTCCTAGGGACCAGGACTCTACTACGTGAATGAAAACGGAACGCGGCTCTCCGGACAGATGTTCTCCACCGGCAGCGGGAACACCTATGCCTACGGGGTGATGGACAGCGGGTACCGGCCGGACCTCAGCCCCGAAGAGGCCTACGACCTGGGCCGCAGGGCTATCGTCTACGCCACCCACAGAGACAGCTATTCTGGGGGAGTCGTCAACAGTAAGAGACAGTGACCCCGCCCACCGTGGGGAATAGGGGGAGACTTTAGACTGGGAGAGCTGGGGAGCTGGAGTGGAGATTTCCAGGCCTGAGAACACTGACGTCCAGCGTGTGTGTGTGTGTGTGTGTGTGTGTGTGTGTGTGTGAGTGCTAAGGCCCTTGTAAGTTGCTGCCACCATCCCCGCCTCGCCATTGACAGAGTTACTGAAGAGAGGCTTGGCCCCATGTCCCTTTCTCACTCGCCCACAGTGTACCACATGAAGGAAGACGGTTGGGTGAAAGTGGAGAGCTCGGATGTCAGTGACCTGCTGCACAAATACCGAGAGGCCAAGCAGTGACAGCGGCAGCTGGACAGGCCTCCTCCTGGGCCCTGGTGAACTCAAGGATGTCGGCCAGCTTCTGTCCCAGGAGAAAGAAGGGCCCGAGCAGAAAGCTCCAGGCCTTGGGGACAGCCAGGCTCACCCTGTCTGTCAGCCAGCACCCCATCCCTGGAGACCTTCTAAGTAACAATAAAAGAAAACGGTTATGCTTGTGGGCTGTGGCTGAATGGGGTCAGGCTGTGGGTCCTTTGTTTGGAGGGCTAAAGAGCAAGCAGGAAGTCACACGAGGCTTCCGAGTCTTCCGTTGAGAAGGGGTGGCTCTCGGAGAACCGCCCGCTTCCCCGGGCTTCCTTTTCGGACACCTCTCAGGAGGACCCACCATTCTCCCTCAGTTTCGTTTGGCCCACAGCCCTCCCTGGAGGGCTGTGGCTGGGGGCTCCAGTGTGGCCCCTTGCAAATGTTTCATTCGGGCGACCGGAAGGACGCTGTGATGACTATAACACTGAGCCGATTAAATAGTGCCTCTGTGACATCGGATACTGAGATGTAACGATGCAGCCCAGGTTCGGTTTCATGCTGTTTCACCCCTGGCTGCAGGTGGGAGGGCAATGAAGAGAGAGGGGCAGGACTGCAGGGCGGAAGGGAAGAAGGCAATCTCCCAGGGCCTGGGAAAGTGCAGGTGCTGTGAGGGGCCAAGGGCTGGAGGAGAAGCCTGAGACAGCAGCCAGGCCGAGCTTTCTCCTCTAGGGGTGCGCCCAAAGCCCCAGCGGACAAGGGTGGCTGCGGCTTTGGTCTTTGCTACTTTGTGGGTTCTTCTTTTTCCCATCCTTTATCCCCCACCCCAATTCACCCCCTATCACTAGATAGGAGAGAAAGCTAGAGAGAGAGGTCCCTGAATCTAATTTCTCTCTTCCTGTTTCTTCTTTGAGCATGACTGTTAACAAACGGAAGAAACCAACGCTCCCCTCCCAACAACCACAAACCCCCACCTCCTGGGGGCTCCCGC
>REGO01000896.1:221117-236691 GCA_010120015.1 Rhombomys opimus
GACTGGGGTGAGAGGCCTCAGGTGCGAGAGGGGGTGCTTGCTTTCTCTCTGTCTATGTATGTATGCACGTATGCGTGTATGTGTATGTTTCTGTCTCTCGCCTTAGTCCTTCATTCTACCTCTGTTCTAGTTTTGCTTTTTTTCTTTTTCTTCTCTGAAGCTGCACAGGTGACCTCCTCATGGGTCAATTCTCTGCTCTCCCAACTCAGGCTTCGGTTCTTTTTGGTGTCTCTGTAATGTTTGGCTTTTGCGGTTCATACCGATCTCTCTCTGCAATTAGCATTTATGACACCCCCTTCCCCCTTCGCTCTGCTCTGCCTTCCTGGGAGAATTGTCCTTCTGTAGACCCTGAAGGCCAGCCTGTTCTTGGGTGTTCTAAACCACGCCCTCTCTGGCTTTCTTTAGTAAGGGTGTGTGTGAGGTCGGAAGTCAGCTTGCTGGAGTCAACTCTGTCCTTCCATCATGTGGGGTCCAGAGATGGAACTCAGGTCACCACCAGGCTTGGTGGCTTTTACCTCCTGGGCTGGCCCACATGGTGTCTTCTGATTTCTTAAGCTACTCTTCCTCCTGTGCTAACTCAGCTCATCAGGGCAGGTTCTCAGATGCGGCTTCACGCTGAGCTCTGTTTCATGAACCCGGTTGCTCCAGAGGCGTTGCTGCTGGTTAGGCACTCTCTCTGCACATGCCCATGACCCCCTGTGTCACACTGCCTCCTGGTCCTTCCTGAAGATGCTCCCCCTTCCTGTCCTCACCCACACGCCGGGCCTCGGCCTCAGTGCGGACGCCACGCTGCTGGTCCTTGCTTTGAGAACTGTCTCTCCTGGGCTGGGGAGACAGCTCCGTGAGTTATGGGTTTACCGTGCAAGCGTGGTGTGAATCCCCAGCACCGGGCTCTATGAGTCTCAAACCCCCATAGAGCGTGTGCGGACAGTCAGGCAGATCCCACAGCCGTGGTGCCTGGCCAGTCTAGCAGAAGCGGTGGGCTCTGGGATCAGTGAGAGACCCTGCCTGGAAAAAACGGGTGCAGTGTGGTCTAGGAAGGCTCCATATGCACATATGTGTGCATGCATGCGTACACACACACTCTCGAAGAGTTTCTTTCATTGTTAGTTCCTTTTGGTTCTTTCTTACTGTGACTACCCAAAGGCCACCACTTCATGTCTGCTTATCCAAGATGGCAACTAAATCTGCATCTGAAATCCATATTTTGTGAAACACCTGCCTTTATGCATTTAAGAAATACTGCTTCAGCCAGGCCTGGTGGTGCACACCCTTAATCCCGGCACTCAGGGAGGCAGAGGCAGGCAGATCACTGTGAGTTCAAGACCAGCCCGGTGTACAAAGTGAGTCCAGGACAGCTAAGGCAACACAGGGAAACCCTGTTCTGAAAAACTTACAAAACAAAACAACAACAAAACACTCTTTTTAAAGTTTTATTGTGAAAATTTGGTTGGTCTAAGGAGTTCCCCAAGGAGAAAAGATGAGGTTGGTGATGCGGGGATTTGCAGAATGGGAGGGACTTCCTTTGGAAGCCGCTGCGGCCAGGAGTCGGTGAGCACATGGGGCTTGGTGCGGTCCTGAGTTTGGTCCCACCCCTAGCTCCCTGTACCTCCCCTTGTTTAATGTGCTCTCACCTCTCCTTTCCCTTTTGACTCTTGTCTACTCCCCTAATCTCCCCTTCTCTCCATCCCTCTTTCTCCCGCCCCGCCAGCTCCCTGTCCGCCGGCTGCCGAGGAGGCTCCTTCCAATTCACCATGTCCAGGATCAACCTGCGGATCCGAGAGCAGCTTTTCTCATCCTTGCTGCGCCAGGACCTTGGCTTCTTCCAGGAGACCAAGACAGGTGAAGCCGGGGTCCTCTCCCGCCTGCGTCCTGCTGGAGCCTGGCAGCTGTCCTTTACAGGAGGCTAGAGTGTAGCCCAGGCTCCCTGTGCGAGAGGAGGCTGGGAGAGGTGGAGATGACCCGGGAGAGATGGGGATGACCCGGGAGAAGTGGGGATGACGGAGAGGTGGGGATGACCTCGGGAGAGGTGGGATGACCCCGGGAGAGGATGGGGGAGGAATCAAGTTCATCCTCTCCTCCCCAGGGGAGCTGAGCTCCAGGCTGAGCTCAGACACCTCCCTCATGAGCCGCTGGCTCCCCTTCAATGCCAACATCCTGCTGCGGAGCCTGGTGAAGGCGGTGGGCCTCTACTTCTTCATGCTCCGAGTGTCACCCCGCCTCACCTTCCTCTCCCTGCTGGACCTGCCCCTCACAATAGCGGCCGAGAAGGTGTACAACTCCCGCCATCAGGTATGTGTGCTCTGAGGTGTGCAGGCTCCACATGCAAATCATGGGATGAGAGACAGGCGGACAGACGGACAGCGGACAGAGGGACACTTCTTTCAGCCCCTGCAGCTTATTGTACTTTTCCGCCTCCACTGAGCTGAGGAGGCCGGCGGCCACCGGCTCCGTAGGCGAAGTGTTGCTGGTGTTGAGCTGTGGGGGAGAGGGAGGCTGGTGTTGAGCTGTGGGGGAGAGGGAGGCGGGCGGGCGTCCTCCTGGGAAGATGAGGTCTTCTCACGAGCTTCACCGAGTCCGCGAGGGCCCTCCCCACCAGTGACCAGGAGGTTCACACCTTGTCTTTATTGTACGGGTACCGTGGCGTTTTGCTGGCAGGCATGTTCATCGTCTGTGTGCAGTGCCCGAGGAGGCCACAAGAGGGCGCTGAGTCCCCTGGAACTGGAGTTACAGGCAGTTGTGGGCTGCCGTGTGGTTGTTGGGAATGGAACCTGGGTCGTCTGGACGAGCAGAGGAAGACCAGCCAGAGCCCCTAAACTGCTGAGCCATCCCTCCAGCCCCTAGAAAGAAGTTTCCCCTTTGACGCCAGCACATGTGATTGGATGAGAGCAGGGGAGGGAGGCCGTGAGTTGGGCCATGCTGAGGCCGACAGTCAGTTCTGCCTCCTGGATTTCTGATGTAGGAAAGCACACAGGGTGGGAAGCTCTCTGTGCTCTCACTCTCGGGCCAGAGTTCAGAGAACAAGCCTCCTGGCTTCTCCACATTCACCCCAAGACTTACTGTCTTTTTATTTTTTTATTTTCAACAAAAGCCATTCCACTGGCTGTGGTGCAGTGGCTCCTGTGGCTTTGACATGTATCTTTCTAACCATTAATGATGTTAAGTGTGTTTTCACATGCTTATGGGACAGCTGACACATTCTTTGGAGGGATGGCTAAGAGAAATTCCCAATTTTTCATCTTTTAAAAATTTTGTGTTTTTAAAAAGGTATTCCTTATATTTTTAAAAACTGTGTTTTAAAAATGTATCCTGCATATATTCTGGATGCTGGTTGACATGCCGGGGACAGCCCCGGAGGCTAGTTAATGGGCTGCGGAAGAATCCACCAAGACAGAGAAAGGCGGCAGGAGAGGGGGGATTAGAGACGCAGAGCACAGGTCTTAAACTGGCACCCACAGTTTGCAGCCAGGGCTGGCTGTGGTCAGCTCTGAGGTGATGCTCAGAGGCAAAGGCTCTGCTGAGCTCAGCCCACCCTGAGGCCCAACAGGCTTGCTGTGAAGTGGGGCTGACTCAGGCCATCCCAGGGCAGCAGCTGCCTTATCCCCTTAGAAACAGCCCCCTCCTTCCCAGCCAGACCTCTTCCCTCATCTGACACTAGGGAGGAAGGTTTTACTTCAAGTCCCACAGTGGTTAACAGTGAGGATCAGGAACCCCCTCCCCTTCCTGTGCCCCCGTGGGTTTATGAGATTCGCTGTGGATGTGTCTCGGGGGACTCGGGCCTTCAGGTCCTTAGGCTTGCACAGCAAAGCAGTTTACCGAGGGAGCCATCCCCCCAGCACCTCCCTGTCCCTCTGTCTCTGTCTCTGTCTCTCTCAATATTCCTTCTGGAAAGAAAGGCAACTGGAGGGAAGCCCCTCCCCCGCCCAGCCCCGCCCCGCCCCCCACGTTAACTGCTTTATCCGCTTCTTCCCCAGGCCGTGCTAAGGGAGATCCAGGATGAGGTGGCCAAGGCCGGCCAGGTGGTGCGCGAGGCCGTGGGAGGGCTGCAGACTGTGCGCAGCTTTGGGGCAGAAGAGCACGAGGTCAGCCGCTACCGGGAGGCCCTGGAGCGGTGTCGACAGCTGTGGTGGCGCCGAGACCTGGAGAAAGAGCTGTATTTAGTCGTTCAGAGGGTGAGGCGGCCTGTGCAGGGAGAGGAGGCAGGGATGGGGAGCCAGGCCGCAGAGGCTCGGGGCCTCGCTCACTTCTCCCTCCTTCCGTCCAGGTGATGGGCTTGGGTATACAGGTGCTGATTCTGAACTGCGGCGTGCAGCAGATCCTGGCCGGCGAGGTCACCAGGGGCGGCCTGCTCTCCTTCCTGCTGTACCAGGAGGAAGTTGGCCACTATGTCCGGGTGAGTGAGGCCGCCTCAGGAGATGCTTTGAAGCTCTGCATTTCTCTCTAGGTTTCTGGGCCATGAGCTTTACCTGTTAAACAAACAAACTAGTTCATTTTCTTATGAAAAAATTATAAATGCTGGAAAAGGACATTGTAATGAATCTTCAGATAACTATTATCAGCTTTAACAGTGATCATAACTCTAACCCCAACCCCAGCCACAGCCAAATCTAACTAGCTTAACTCCATTCTAAATTAACCCAAACAACTCCAACTCTAAATAGCCGTAAAGTGGGCCGAACCCCACCCAACTAACCTTACCCCTAACTGCAACCCCAAACCCAACCCTACCCCTAGCCTTAATCTCACCTAGTAACCCTAACCTCCCCTAACATCCCTCTGTGGTTGATCGGCCCTCACTCGCCTCACACTATTTTGAAACAAATTCGAGACATTACAGTCTCACCTGTAGGTATTTCAACGTGCACCTCTAGAATTTAAATATCTTAAGTATGCAGTCCAAAAGATTATCACACCTAAAAACAAGTCCTTAAATTCATCCAGTATGCCCAGTGCTCAGATCTCCACAGGCTCATGGAAACGACTGAGGATGTCTTTTCAGCCTCTCTGTGTCCACTGATTTGACATTCCCACCTCGCTATGTGCTGAAAGAATGGGCATTTTGTCCTGTGGTGTTTCCTATGGCTCGGGGTTCTGTGTATTAGTCCTCGGGTTCCTCTGACTCTCTTTCCTATCGACTGGTAGATAAATTCTGGAAACTTTAAGATTTGGTGTTTCCCCTTTTCCAGTTATGGCTGTGTCCTTTTTCTGGGAGAGGCAATGTGTCTGGCTCGCTGACGCCCTATGCCTGCATTTGTTAAGTTATCAGGGCTGGTGCTGCTCTGCGCTTCCTTCCCCTACTGACGTGGACCTCATCCACTGTCGGGCTACCCAGCGGGATAGCTTGATTAGGAAAGTACTTAAGTATTCCTTTATATCTGATCACTTTAAAATAGAAGTTACTTTGCTTTGGGCGCTGAGCGTAATATTCCTGGTTGCTTCCTCACCATCTTTGTGTGTGGTGTGTGTGTGTGTGTGTGTGTGTGTGTGTGTGTGTGTGTGTTTGGAGCGCTGCCAAGCACTCTGATCATTTCAAAGGTGAAGTGGCCACACTGGGTGCTAAGGGTCCTCTGCCTCAAGCAACAGGACACCAGGCTCACCTAGATCAGAGCAGGGGGCGAGCGCTGTGGGGCTTGATGTGCTGAGTGCGCTTCAGAGATTTTCAGTGGCAGCTCGGAACACTGAAATAGTGCTGCAACTTTAAATCCTACCCAAACTACTCTGGGCACGGTGGTGTGTGTCTGTAATGCTGGGGCACTTGCGACCCTGGGGGAAGAAGTCCCATTCAGGGGCAGCCTGGGCTACGCGCCAACACTGTTCCAAAAGAACAGATAAAGCCACCTAAGTAAAAACAATCGCTGCCGCCACGTTCCTTCCCCGAGTTTCATCAAACCATTAAAAGGTAGAGGCTCTTTTTCTGGGTAAGGGGCGGGAGAGGAGGGGCTGGCTGAGGTCAGGGTGTGGGCAGAGCTTGTGAGGAGCTGAGTGGGGCCCTGGCTCGCGGCGGGCCTGATTGGCGTGTCGGCCCTCTTTCCAGAGCCTGGTGTACATGTATGGAGACATGCTGAGCAACGTGGGCGCCGCCGAGAAGGTGTTTGGCTACATGGACCGAAGGCCAGATCTGCCCCCGCCCGGGACCCTGGCCCCTCCCAGGCTGGAGGGCCGCGTGGACTTCCAAGACGTCTCCTTCTCCTACCCCAGTCTGCCCGAGGAGCCTGTGCTCCAGGTGTCTGAGGGAGACCCGCGGGGTCTGGACCTGGCTCCCTGCTGCGGGGTCAGGCATCACGGTCGCTGGGGAGCGGCCCTTAACTCCTCCGGTTTCTCCAGGGGCTGACGTTCACGCTGCATCCGGGGAAGGTGACCGCCCTGGTGGGCCCCAACGGGTCGGGGAAGAGCACGGTGGCCGCCCTGCTGCAGAACCTGTACCAGCCCAGCGGGGGCCGGGTGCTGCTGGACGGCCAGCCCCTGGCCCAGTATGAGCACCGCTACCTGCACCAACAGGTGAGGAGGGGGGAGGGGCGGGAGCGAGGAGCAGCCCCCGGGACCACACCGCCGGGTCCATCCTGAGGAAAGCCGTGGAGGGCCAGAGGGGAGGTGCCAGTTCTCGCTCCGCGCAGGTGGTGCTGGTGGGCCAGGAGCCTGTGCTGTTCTCGGGTTCCGTCAAGGACAACATTGCCTACGGCCTGAGGGACTGTGAGGACGCTCAAGTGATGGCAGCTGCCCAGGCGGCCTGCGCGGGCGACTTCATCGGGGAAATGGCTAACGGAATCCACACAGGTACCGATGGCCCCGGCCGGGTGGGCTCGGTGGGAAGGAGAGATGGGGCCAGGACGAGGGCACTGAATTGATCTCCAGAACCCATATTTTAGGGGGGGGGAGTAATCCCGGCTCTGAGGATGCAGACAGGAGGGTCCTTGGGGTCCTGTGCAAGCCAGCGAGAGACTTGGTTTCACAAACAGACACTGTCCAAGGAACAGCCCACACATGCCGCCACAGTGGCCCCATACACAGAGGCTCATGAGCATGCTTGGGAGCACCCACCAGGCGCCCCTCCTACCCACACACCTGCACACACACACACTCACATATACACACATGCACACACATGCACACACACACATGCACACACACACACACATATACACACACACATACACACACACACATGCACACACACACACTCACATACACACACATATACACACATGCACACACACACACATGCACACACACATATACTCACAAACACATACTCACAAACACACACATGCACACACACATACTCAAACACACACGCATATACGCACACACATGCTCACACACACACACTCACATATACACACACACATATACATACACACACACATACACACACATGCACACACACATGCACACACACACACATACTCACAAACACGCACATACGCACACACATGCTCACAAACACATACATACACACACCCATGCACGCACACACACATACAAACACATACATACTCAGAAATATACACACACGTGCGCACGCACACACACACACACACACACACACACACACACGCTCCTGTGCATACACATCAGATAATGAAACTTAATCTGGGGTGATGTTGTATCCCCATGGCTCCTCCCTCTGCTTCCACGTCTCCTCCTTCCCCACCCCCAGCTTTGCTCCCTCCTGGTTGGCTGGAAGTCCTCCGTGGGGAGGGGTGTTTTCTGACCCGTGTGTCTCAAGAGGGAATTTTCTCTGATTTTCTCAGAAATAGGAGAGAAAGGGGGCCAGCTGGCCGTGGGACAGAAACAGCGCCTGGCCATTGCCCGGGCCCTTGTGCGGAACCCACGGGTCCTCATCCTGGATGAGGCTACCAGTGCCCTGGACGCTCAGTGTGAGCAGGCTGTGAGTACCGGCGTGGAAGGGGTGGGCGTGGGGTCTAGGGGATGTTGTTGGAAGGGTCAGGTGGTGTGGACCTGAGCAGGGGTGCTCAGAGGCCCCGCTATTGGGGAGACCACCGGCGCCTTTCAGGGCTGCTTTTTGTCGCTGGCCAAATAGCCAGCAAAGGAGCTGAGGGTGGTTTGGCTCCCGGGTAGAGGGACGCAACCATCACGGCAGGGAAGGCGCGGCTGTGGGGACGGGCAGTTTGGGCTCTTCACATATTGGTGGATGGAGAAGCAGGGGGTGGGGTGCTGGCACCAAGCTGCTCCCGAGACCCCTCCCCCCTTATATGGTCCAGGACCCGGGGCAGGGTTGGTGCCACCTACCTTTAGGGTGGATCTTTTTCCTCTCTGGATTCTTGAGCCGATCATCACAGACACACCCAAAACTATGCCTTGCCCACACCCTGGGCTTTCTTAAGTTTCGTTGGCAATGGAGACGGACCGTCTCCAGGATGGAGTGGAGAAAAGGTGTGCGTGTCTGGTCCTCCCATAGCTGCCCTCGCCGGTGGCAGCCGCACGGCCACGGAGAAGGGCGGACCCTCGCCGCCTGCCTCCTGCACAGCTCAGGGCCCAGCTCTTGTCCCAGGCTCGCCGTTCTGAGGCCCGTGATCTGTCCCCTGCAGCTACAGGCCTGGAGATCGCAGGGCGACAGGACGGTGCTGGTGATCGCTCACAGGCTCCACACGGTTCAGAGTGCGGACCAGGTCCTGGTGCTCAGGCAGGGGCGGCTGGTGGAGCATGACCAGCTCAGGGAGGACCAGGATGTCTATGCTCAGCTGGTGCAGCAGCGGCTGGAGGAGTGAGGCCTCTGGACGCCTCGGAACTGTGGCTGGGAGCAGACGCACAGGGCCTGAGCTGGAGTCGGGATGAAGATCGGGACCATTTTGGACCCTGTGTGCTTTGGTGGGCTCGATGGGTGAGAGTCGGGGGATGGGGTGATCACCGAGTGGACTGGTTGTTTTTTTGGTCTAGAAACATTATTTTTTGCTGAATATAAAAATAATAAATATATAAGAATGCTTTTCCTTAATGCATGTTATGGTTAATATTGCTGACATTTTAACCGCATCTGCAATCGTGGCCAACATCTGGCTAACATCTGGGCATGTCTACGGGGGAGTTCTAGTTCAGGGTAACTGAAGTGGGAAGGCCTGCCCCACCGTGTGGAACCAGCCCACAGGCGTAAAAAGGAGAAAGTGAGCTGAGCACCAGCCTGCATCCCTCGCTGCTTCCTGACTGCGGACGCCACGTGACTGACGCCTCTCATTCCTGACAGACTGGGCCCTTACACCACAGCCAAACCTCCCTTAATTCGCTTTTGTTGGGGGTTCTGTTGCAACTAATGCGATCTGTACACACATATAAGGGCACGTTCATATAGGCAGCTCACAGGGTGGTTTACCTCCTGGGTA
Organism: Rhombomys opimus; assembly: GCA_010120015.1. Classification (NCBI taxonomy): domain Eukaryota; kingdom Metazoa; phylum Chordata; class Mammalia; order Rodentia; family Muridae; genus Rhombomys; species Rhombomys opimus. The sequence goes on from REGO01000896.1 coordinate 230,456, forward strand.
TGACCATTGTTATTCTCGTGTTAGCTGTCTTTTCAGTGTGTGTCTGTTCTTTACAATGCAAGCCACCCAGTTTCACACGAATAGTCATAAGGCTGCCTTTCTGTACGCTTCCAGTATCTGATATATATATCTATATATATCTATATCTCTATATCTCTCTATATATAGATATATCTATATATCTATATCTCTATATCTCTCTCTATATAGATATATCTCTATATCTCTATATCTCTCTCTCTATATAGATATCTCTATATCTCTATATCTATATATATAGATATATCTATATCTCTATATCTATATATATAGATATATCTATCTATATATAGATATATCTATATCTCTATATCTCTATATATAGATATATCTATCTATCTATATCTATCTATCTATCTATCTATCTATCTATCTATCTATCTATATCTTTTATTTATTTTTTTGGATAGGGTCTTTCCATGTAGCCCTGGCCATCCTGGAACTCATTGCGTAGACCAGGCTGACCTCAAACTTAAAGAGATCCACCTGCCTCTGCCTCTCAAGTGCTGGGATTAAAGGCGTGCGCCATCTTGCCTGGCTGTGTAACTGATCTTTCGGGGGGGAACTAGAGGATGGCTGGGCAGAGCTCAGCTCTTTCGTTAACGGTGTTGACAGTGTAATTGTGCGGATGAGTTTGAGTGTGGGCAGGAACTACTCGCACGTTTCCTGAGTCATGTTGTCTTTAATCCTTACTCAGAGCTCTAGGGATCTGTATATTTACCATTTCCAGGTTCTTTATCACTTCCGTTTTATGAGTGGGGAAACCGAGGCGCAAAGAGATTTATGAGTGGGGAAACCAAGGTGTTTGGTTTCACTTTGGTCGCCGTGACCAGCACCCTGCCGAAAGGCTGGGGGAGAAAGGCGTATATGGCTCACGATTCTGGATCACAGTCCATCAATGAGGGAGGTCAGGGCGCGATGGCAGCCATGCCTAACCAAGCAGCTCCCTTCACAGCCAGGGATGGGCAGCAGGGACCATAGCGGCTGCTGCTCCTTGGTGCCCGGCAGGCTTATGCTCAGCTTTCGTACGCAGCTCAGGACCTCTGGCCAGGGGACGGTGTGGTCCTCAGCGGGCTGGGCCTCCTACAGCGACAGTCAAGGCCAGCCCCCCAGACCTGCCCATGGGGCGTGCGACCTGATGGCAGGAAATCCTTGCTGCGCCTCTCTTCACAGCTGTCTTAGCTGTGATGAAACACCACAGGCAGAAGCAACTTACGGGAGGGAGGTTTATCTGGCTTGTGGCTCGAGAGCCAGAGTCTGTAATGGCGGATGAGGCACAGCCGGTTGTCAGAGCCGGAGACCGAGAAATCGCGTCTGTCCCTAAAGGAAGCGGAGAGCAAATTGCAGTGGTGCAAATCTACCAACTCCCCGGATGACGTCAGCAACCGGGGACCAAACACTCAAATACTTGGTCCCATGGGTGACGGTTCTCATTGAAAGCACGAAGCCAGGTGATTCTGGGCAGTGGCACGTTGACATCAAAAACATTAAAAAAAAATTGCTCAGTTTATTTTCTGTCTGTGTTTGTCTGCATGTTTCTATGTGCACCCATGTGAGCCTGGAGCCTGTGGAGGTCTGAAGAGGAAGGGCACTGGGTCCCCTGATTTGGAGTTGAGCTGTGAGCCTGTCTGTGGGTGCTGGGTGTGAATCCAGCTCAGGTCCTGTGCAAGAGCAACAAGTGTTTTTAAACCCGAGTTATCTCTCCAGCCTGCAAGTTGACATTTAAAACTAACCACCAGGGCCGGAGAGATGGCTCAGAGGTTAAGAGCACTGGCTGCTCTTCCAAAGGTCCTGAGTTCAAGTCCCAGCAACCACACGGTGGCTCACAACCATCTATAGTGAGATCTGGTGCCCTCTTCTGGTACACAGGCACACATGCAGGCAGAATGCTGTATAAACATTAAATAAGTTAAAAAAACAAAACTCGGCAGCACACAGGGTTGGACGCTGTCGGAGTCAGCGTCTGGATATAGGTCTGGAGTCTGAATTCTGAACACAGTTGTGTTGTATCTCCTGTCTAGAATCCCAACTCAAGTCAGGCCACTTGAAGCCACTGGCTCCGGGAACTCTAAATCCACTATTCTCCCTCCTGTGACGGCTGCCATTCACAGCCTTAGATCATCCAGTCACCAGAGCTTTCTGTCATGAGTTTCCCTTCCCCCCCTGTTCAGGAAGGCGGGTTTTCTTTCTGGAGGGAGCTGGGAAGGTGCCACTTCCATTGTGGGCTTCTGGGCCTGGAATCTTTGCCCAGCACACAGGGGGCCCCCAACCTCCCTGTCCTGGTCCATCAGGAAGCTCCCTGACCACCCTCCTGACTTCCCACAAGCCCTCCAGGATTAACCGAGGGCTTCCAGGAGCCCTCCGAGGCAGCCTCTCCAGGAGTCACATGGGCTCATGTCCTACCTCCCTTAAGCTCCCCCGCCCACTGCTTGTCCTCTAGGCCAGGAGTTCCCCGGGGAAAGGCAGTATCTCATTAGGCTTTGTGTCTTTGACCTGGCGCAGAGCCCAGGTTCACAGAGCATGAATAGCGAGTCTGTTGGGGAAATGAACTCCTGAGGCAGATCTGCCGCTGTTCAGCTCACTGACGCTGGGAGGGCCATGCTGGGAACAGTCCTGTTCGGGGAAACAGAAACTTGGACATTCCTGGAAACAGCAGGTACTTTCCAGCGCTAGCCGGGAGCCTGCCAGCTCAGCTGCTCATCCCTCAGCCGGGCAGCTGTCTGCACCCGAGCACCGCCCAGGGGAGGTGAGCAAAGCACGGGGAGGAGGGGTGGAGAAGGCTTAGCCAGAGTCCTCCCTTGTCCCACAAAAGCTCCCCTTGTACAGGGAAAAGAATTCTTTTGTGGCTGACCTTAGGGAAGATGGTGTGTGAAGAGTCTCTGAATTTTTTCACTACAATCATGTTCTTGAAACCTGGAAGAGCATCTTAAAAATAGCATAGCAGGGGCTGGAGAGCTGGCTCAGAGCTTAAGAGCACGGGTTGCTTTTCCAGAGGCCCGGGTTCCATTCCCCACAGCCACAAGGCAGTTCCAGGGATCTGCCGCCCTCTTCTGGCCTACATTGCACTCCACTCACACGGTACTCGGACACACACACAGGCAAAACACCTGTGCACATGTAGATTAAATTAAAAAACAAAACGCGGCAGGGCTGGGCAATGATGCTTTCTGCAAAGTCTGATGACCCGAGTCCAGTCCCTGGAGCCCAAGTAATGGAGGGAGAGGACCAACTCCCCCAAATTGGCCTCTGACCTTCATGTAACACAAGCTGACACAAGATCTCTCTCTCTCGCTCATATTATAAAATGATTTATAAAATTATAAAAATATAAAATTGAAAAATTATGAAATAAGGCTTACCCAGCCTTATTCTAAAAAAACTGCTGTATACCAGCTTTACCATAGGTGGGTCTTATTGTGTTAAAATGTTTTTATTACTTTTATTTAGGGTATGTGTGTGACTGTGCGTGAGAACACAAAACGACTTGCTTCAGTTGGTCGGTTCTCTCCTCACACTACGTGGGACCCAGGCATTGAACTCGGGTCATCAGACTTGGCCGAAAGTGCCTTTACGCGTGGCGCCATCTTGCCAGCCCTCATTGGACATCGCCACGAATGCCTACAACACGCTTTGATCATGCTCAGCTCCGGTCACCCTCGTTACCCTCTTTCTCCACCCGCCTCGCTGAGAGGCCCCCGTTTCCATGTTTGCTTTATGCTCACAGAGAGAAGCCATGGGGTGCTCCTGGTAAACCTGTCTTCCTTCTCCGCGTGACATCTCCAGCTCCATCCATTGTCCTGTCCTGAGTTTATCCGTCCTTGTGGATCTGCTGCACGCTGGCTTCGGTCCTTCAGGCGTGTGCTTCGGCGTGGTACGGCAGCCCGTGTGGTGGTTTTAATTTTGTCTTTGGAGAGCCTCCATAGGGATGCTTGCATCCCGGAGAGCTCACACCCCCACCGGCGGAGTGCAAACACCCGAGGCCGTAACAATTCCTTTCCTCTCTGGTTTATAACACAGGGTCCCACCATGTAGACCAGGGCTTGAACTCACAGACAACCATCCCCCTGCCTCCACCTAAGAGCTGCATTTTTTTTTCTTTCTTTACCAAATCTGTTAATCTGATGGCCGTGTTGTGTATGCTGTGTGCCCGGTGCCTACAGAGGCGGGAGGGGGGTGTCAGACCCCCTGGACCTGGAATAACGGATGTGCGTGAGCTGCCATGTGGGTTCTGGGCTGAGCCCTGGTCCTCTATCAGAGCAGTAGATGCCGTTAATCCCGGGCCACCGCTCCAGCCCTGCCTTTCTCTTTTTCTGTCCTGGTAGTCAGGCTCAGGTGAGATGGACTCTCAGTACAGCTCAACATTTCTATGTCGTTTATTGATTATTATTGTTTGTGTGGGGTGAGCACTCCCACCACAGCCGCGTGTGGAGAACGGAGGACAGTTTCGCCGAGCTGGTTCTGTCTCTCCACCATGTGGGTCCTAGGCAAGTGCATTTCCGCCCCGAGCCATCTCCACGGCCCTCAGCGGAGAGCGTAAAGAAACGTGTTAGCATTAGCAGCTGAGGTCCCGGGTCCCCTGTGGCACACTGGGACACGCTCAGTGTCGGTTGGCCCCGCTCTTCCTGCGCCCAGGTTCGCCCCACCCCTTCCGTCCCACTGACGTCCGTGTTCTGTGAGCCTCGCACCCTCCTTCGCGAGCTTTCCCCGTGTGTTCTTGGCTGCGTGAGCTTCTTCAATGGTTTTGTTTTGTTTTGTTTTGTTTGTTTATTTTCAGGGCTGCAGGTGCCAGGTGGCCTGGCACGTGGAAGGCCCTGGGGTTGGTTCCCGGCACCACAGACACGTTTTCACCCAGATGCGTCTTCATTTACTGGCTGGGCTATTTGTGTTTTAGTGTCTGCTGTTCTGAGATTAGTGTGTGTTCTGGGTCTGAGTCCCTGTCAGGCAGGCAGCTGGCAAAGCCTTCCCTGCCGTTCTGTCCCTCCCCATTCTGCCTCGTTTCTTTGGCTCTTCAGAAGGTTTTTAATCTAGCACAATCCCACTTTTTAATTCTCACCTTTGTTCCCTGGGCTTCTGGGCCTTTCCAGCCACTGCTCACACCTAGACCTTGCAGCGTTTCCGTAGCCAAGTTTGCAGCTCCTACATCAAAGTCTTTGATCCACCCTGGCGAGTTTTTGTACAGGGTGACAGAGAGGGAAGGAGGGCTTGGTCTTTCTGAAGGAAAGCGTGGGCGGAGGGGGACACTCTCAGGAAGGCTCTGTGGAGTCCTACGGTCCACCCAGACGGCTGCCCGGTCTGTCCTGTTCTCTGTGGGGCGGCATCGAGCCTCCAGTCCTCAGAGCTCTGCACAGTGGGATGACCACCTGGAGGTCACAGGGACCTCCCGGGAGGGATCCCTCAGGGAGGGGGCGAAGTAGTCAGAGGCGACCTTCCTTAGTGCCCTGCTGGGTGAGCCAGGGCAGCGCTGGTGTGAGCCTGATGCCCCTGGCGGCTGCGGGAAGCACTGCGTGAGTTCAGGGACTCCTGAGCTGGGCTGTGCTCTCTGAGGGCTTCCTGATCGCTGCAGCTGCGTCTGGGCCGGGCATGCACATTCTTACTTTATTCTCAAGACAGCCTCACGTGGCCGGTGTGATTGTCACAACCCTGAACTTGAGAACACGAGTTCAGAAACAGTCACTGGGGCTGGAGAGGTGGCTCAGCAGTCAAGAGCACTGGCTGCTCTCCCAGAGGTCCAGAGTTCAATTCCCAGCAACCACACGGTGGCTCACAACCATCTATAATGAGCTCTTTGTGCAGGCACACATGCAGGCAGAACACTGTATACATAATAAATAAATACATTTTTTTTTTTTTTAAGTGCAGAAACAGTCACTAACCTGACAGGGTCTCACACGTGGACAAGGGTGACTTTGACTGGGCAACAGAAGTCTTGTGAACACTTATCCCCTCAGTGTTCTCATTTTAAAAATGTATGAAAAGGGCAACATTTTAATGTAGTTGAAAATTCAAAAGGCAAGGAGGAACGCCTCACTCCTTTACTCCTGGCTGGCCAGAAGATCTGGTTCCGAGCTTTAGGCCTGCCAAGCTGAAGAGATTGGATCTATGTTTAAATGCCTATGTCGTCCTGGCTAGTTTTTGTCAGCTTGACACAGATATGCTGCCTGGGAACAGGGAGCCTCAGCCGAGAAAACGTCCTCAGC
>REGO01000896.1:254437-265046 GCA_010120015.1 Rhombomys opimus
TGTTCAGTAGATTTCATAATTTCTTGGGGAGACGGAAGGGGCGAGGCTCTGAGAAGACGCTGAGCAAAAGCTGTGGAAGGCAGATGGGGGCCTGGCGGGGGCAGGGGGAGAGGAGCAGACAGAGCCCGCTACTGAGGCGCTGTCCTGAACTTCAGAATCCTCAGGGCCACAGGGTCAGAGACTCAGTGTCCTGCCAAATGGTGACAGTCCCGGGACAGCTCCAGCTCGGCGGCGTGTGAAGCGCGCTCACACCAGCAGGTGGCCACAGCGCGCTTCGGACAGGGCGAGGGCTGCGTCGGTCCCTGGAGAGCGCTGTGCACTGGCAAAGGCCCCCGTTCCTGCTGGGAGTGGGGCGGCCAGGCTGCTGTCCTCGCACCGACTGCTCCGTCAGGGTCCCGGTGGGCGGTGCCCCCCCCCCCAGGGGTGGCTTTGGATGTTAGAGAAGCAAAGAAGCGTGAGACAGGGGAGCTTGAGGCCGCTGCAGCGTGCCGGCGCGCTGAGCTCTGAGAAGGCAAAGTTACCGGCCTGAAACAAACCGAAACTTGAAAGGGCTTAAGAGACGGCCACGGACACTTGTTCTTGCAGAGAACCAGGGTTCCCGTCCCAGCTCCACACGTGGCCCACAACACCCGCGGCTCCAGTCCCAGAAGATCTGTCACACTCTTCCGGGCTCTTCCGCATCAGGCGCACGCATGGTGCACAGACACTCATACAGCCAAACACACGTGAGATAATAAATAAATACCAACCAAACAAAACCGAGAAAAACCCTCTAGGCTCTTACTCGGTGACTCCTTTTCCACATCGAGTTTCTGTAATTCTTTGTCAAATGTATTTTTGATACATTGGCAAACTATATTTTATCAGTTATGTTTTACAATTGTCAAGATGCAGGTATATAGTTTGAAAATTAAACAATAGATCTGTACTTTAATAAAAAGCCCTTTCTACATTTAGTGTTTAGAAACTACATACACACTCCTGTTTTATTGGGTAACATGAATGGACCTTGAATTACATCAAATGTTTCTGTGGGGGATCTAATTTGTAAGGATTCAAATCGCAGTTTTCTGTGTTTTTTTTTTTTTTTTTTCAGCTTGGCACAAATGGAAGTCATCTGGAAAGAGGAAAACTTAATTCGGGGATTGCCTCCATCAGAGTGTAGGCTGGTAGCCTCGGGGCATTTTCTTGATTTAATGATTGAAGAGGGAGGCCCCAGCCCATCCTGGGTGGGGCCACCATGGGCAAGTTTCTGGGCTCTGAGGGCTGGCTGAGCAAGGCAGGAGGAGCAAGCCAGTAAGCAATGCTCTCCAAGGCCTGTGTCAGTTCTTACCTCCAGGGTCCTGCCCTGAGTCCTGCCCTGGCTTCCTCCATGATGTATTGTAGTCTGGGAAGTGAAACCAACCCTTTCCTTCCCAAGTTGGCCAGTTTTACCACAAGAAAGCAAGTTGCAATATTTATTTGCTGACACAAATGAAATGAAACTAGAAGTTAATGTAAAATATATCACCCAATATTCGTACGTGAAAACTGGACTTGCTTTGAATAAGGCAAAGGAGAAATGGGTCCAGAAATTTAAAAGTGATGGCACAGAGCTGTAATCTCAGCACTCAGGATCTTAGAATTTGAGGTCAAGTTCCAGAGCAAGTTCCAGGACAGCCAGAACTACATGGAGAAACCCTGTCCTGTGTGGCACAGAGTTGTAATCTCAGCACTCAGGAGGCAGAGGTGGGTGGATCTTTGAGTCTGAGGTCAACTTCCACACAAGTTCCAGAGCAAGTTCCAGGACAGCCAGAACTACACAGAGAAACCCTGTCCTGAAAAACCAAAAAAGAAAAAAAAATAAGCATTTTGTAATGAATGAAACAAACTGCATCATGTCACAATGTTTTCACCAACAGCAAGAGAGCTACACCGGCCAGAAACAAACGAGAGCGGGCTGAGGTCAGCAGGCTAAGATTTTATCTTAAGAAACTAGAACATGAAAAACTCACAGAAGAAAGGGATTACAAAGCCTCGCACACATCAGTGTGCAAATAGGAGACGATCAATGGAACAGCCACTAAGGTTTGTGATCTCCAGTGAGATCGAGAGACAGGCTTTAGACAGGCTCCCTGGAGCCAAGGCTAGGTGCCTAGCTTGAGTTTCTTCATCAGTAAGTCTGGGACGCTGAAACACTCTAGACCTAGGTTAGCAGATGGAGGCTGGAAGTTGAAGCCTTCAAGGTCCGGGCTTGCAGAAAATTAGATTGTATAGAGGCTAGAAGCTTCCAGACCAAGACCTGGGAATAGTTAGATAAAAATATGTGTGTGTGTGTGTGTGTGTGTGTGTGTGTATCTCACATACAAGCTCGAGATGGAGCCTGGCGGCCCAGGTTTCAGTGTGAAATGTCTCCCCAGGAGCGCATGTTTGGACGCCTGGTCACCAGCTGGGGGCGCTGTTTTGAGAGGCTGCGTGCGGAACCTTAGGAACAGAAGTAGGTTGCTGGTGGAGGACTGAGATGACATCCGCTTCCGGTTCCAGTCCACTTCCGGCGCTGTCAGGACAGGAACAAGCAGGAAGCTGAAGCTGCTGACAGGAAACCGCCGGAAACAGCGCCGCCACGTCTCGCCCCCTAACGGCGAGCAGGAACTCGTCTTTCCATCCTTGTTTCTGTCGGGTGCCCCTCCCGGGGACACGAGAAGCAGAGTGACGCTTTGAACACACCAGGGGAAACTTAAAAAATCAGCAAGGAACCGCGAGGGCCCAGGGGCAAACCCGCCAGCCGAGGAGGCGAGAGACCGCGGCGGGCTGGCGCCAGGCCCTGCATCCGGGTCCCCTGAGTCCGTGCAGCCGAGGACCCAGGCGCCCCAGGGATGCAGGTCACGGCCGCGGGGTGAGATGGGGCACTGAGGGGGACCGTGTCGCGGAGGACCCCAGCAGCGAGCGGAATCCAAGTGACAGGAAGCAGGTTGGGATTCTCGTTGGATGAGCGCGCGGACGTCGAATGGGTTCCGCGTGGGAACCCTGTACCAGCGCACCGATGGGCCAGTAGCCGGCGGTGTGAGCTGTCGGAGTGCGAAGAGGACGGCGAAGACACACAGGAGGGAAGGGAGTCCTGCTCTGGCCTCCGTGAGCCTCCACACCCACGTGACACTCACTCGCGCAGACACACATACACATTAATAAAAATAATAGAACATCAATCTTAAAATGCCTCTTCATAGCCGGGCGTGGTGGTGCACGCCTTCAATCTCAGCACTCGGGGAGGGAAAGGCAGGTGCATCTCTGGGAGTTCAAGGCCAGCCAGGGCTGCACAGGAAAAGCCTGTCTAAAAAAAAAGAAAAAAAAAAGTTAAAAAATATTCTGGGGATTTTGGTTGTTTCTTTAAACCTTAGAATCTGACACGTTGTCCCGGGAATTTCTTTACTGTGGGACCCCACGTGTTTGCAATTTCCTAATAATCTCACCCATCGCTTATCTTATGCCGCTTCTCCTCATCACACTCCCGTGCTTCTTGCAGGCCTTCTCCGTGACCTGGTCTGCCAGAGACTGCTGATGCTGCCTCACACTGCCTTCTCGTTGGCTGGATCAGGAACCAGCTCTGTAGAGCCTCTTCCTCCTCAACGTGTCTGTAGTTCAGCTTGATCGGTAAGCGTGAGGTTTAAGGTTAGGGTTTGGGGGAAGGGAACCCACTGTGGGAAGTTCCCCTGGTACTGACATATGCCTCATAGAGTGTCCTGCTCGTGTGTCTACAGAATTACCTGATTTCAAAGGGACAGTGGGTCAGTAATAGGACTGGAGGGCAAATGCCACTGCTACGTCACAGCCAGCTCATGGTGGCCTGGCGTTAGCCATCGTAGAAGCGCTCGTGTGTATTCTGTGTCCCCATGTAATGTGCTTCCTGGAAATCCAGGGACAAGTCAGTGGGTGGGCCGGGCTCAGAGTCACCCTAGTGAGTGGTTCTGGTCCCAGTCAGTGAGAAGGAATGACCTGGCCAGCCATCAGTGAGGAGCTGGTTCTCATGGCCTCTGAGTCAACAGTATTTCATGGTTTGCGAGGGTGAGAAGAGAGTGGGGATATGGGAAGCAGCTAAAGCCTCCAGGACCCCAGAGAATCTAGGGGGCTGAAGAATTCAAGAGAAAATGACTTCTGGTCCAGTCCTTCACTCCACTCTATATTAAAAGCCCAAAGCAAACTTGGCTTCCTTCTGTCATGTGCTGTAGGAACTGGGCCCTGTTCCCAAATGCACAGGCATCCTTTTGGGTCAGACATGCGAGAAGGTGCATTAGCAGCCCCTGCAGCCATAACAGCATCTACGGGGGCTCATGTCACTATCTCTCAACTACACTGTTCTTCTGCTTTTCCTGTGAGGCACACCTCTTGCCAGGTGCCTTCCTGTGTGCTTAGAGATACCGACTCATGGGTTATCACACTGATCCTCCGAGGTGTCCTTAGACACTCGCCATCACAGTTAGGGATGAGGAAGCCGGTGAAGGAAGGAAGGCTGAAGGACCCGAGTGATGTCATGAGACAGTCACCATCATGGTTAGGGATGAGGAAGCTGGTGAAGGAGGGCTGAAGAACCCAAGTGACATCACATGAGCAAATGATGAAACCAGAGTCGGCCTCCGAGCAGTCTGGTTCCAGAGGAACATGCTGTCACCCGCTGCCCACGCCTCTCGTTGCCAGTGGGCTGACCTTCCATCGTCCGCTTTCACTGTTCACTGAGACAACTGAGTGAGTCTGCCTGGACTTTCCCCACGCCCTGGGTGGGTCCTGTCTTAGGGATGGAAATTTGAGATTCTGTTGCTGAGCGTGCCCTTTCCTCTCCGGGTGTGTGTGTGTGTGTGTGTGTGTGTGTGTGTGTGCCCTAGGAAGGGGTGAAGTCAGTGCAGACAGCTGTGCAGACAGCACAGAGTCCTCGTTGGTTATCATGTCTGCTCTCAGCCTGGGCAGCCGTCTAACAAAATCAGCTCCTTCAGAAGTAAGCCTAAGATGCAGCCATGGACACCAATGCACACAGTAACAGCTGCGCAGACCCGGCAGTCTGCAGCTGTACAGACATTTTCCTTTCAGGAAGGGTTCTGCTGTATAGCCCTGGCTGACTTGTAACGTGCTGAGTGCACCAGGCCGTCCTCGAACTCAGAGATCCACTTGCCTCTGCCTCCTGAGTGGTGGGGTTAAAGGTGTGGGCTGACAGGCCCAGCTATACTTAATTATATAAACATTTAAAGGAGCCGACACCATCCATGATGAGTAAAAATCGTGTTTTCACATGAAGGTTAACTAGGATGGATTTAAGGTTTGGGTGCAGGGCCGAATGTGCAGCAGCAGCCTGCACCTCTTGACACGTCCCCTCCCCGGAGGGTCTGCCTCTCCAGGTGTTCCCACCTCAGCACTTACACTTGCCAGATCAATGGGCCTGGCCCCTGTGTGAGCACCAGAGCATCTTGTCTTCTCAGTTTTCAGTGACAGATGAGGGGAAGGCGTCCTTCCACTTCCCCAAGAGGAGCTGCTTTCTTGAATTATGTGTGAGAAAAGGGAAAGGCTGGCGACAAAAGTCACAGAAAAGGACTGAGATGTGGCCTCAGCATCCTAAGAGACACAGGGTGCTGCTGCGATCACAGGAGCCTCTGCAACTTGAGGGTTTGAGCCCTTGGCGATGAGAAGCCCATGCCAGTGTGACTCTCCGCCCTCATTTGGACTCTGGTTCGGGCAAGAGGAACAAGTGGGTTAGAGGAAGGTGGCAGCTCTACTGTTTCTTCATATCTGTCCCTAGTCAGGTCCTGGAAGCTGCTGTTTATCTCAGCAAGGCCACAGGTGTTACCAGGAGGCTCCCTGTAGCCAGAACTCTGGTTGGTGGGCCCTGTCAGCACTTTCGTCAGCTCTCAGGCCAGAGATGGGCACTAGTTTCTTTTCTGATGCTATGAAAATGCACTGACTTAGGAGAAATAGGTTTAATTTGGCTTATGGTCCTAGCAGGATAGAGTCCTTCATGGCAGGGATGGCCTGTTAGCAGGAGCAGAAGTTGGCAGGTCACATGCTCATCCACACACAGAAGCAGAGAGAGAGAGGGAACAGACAGGGAAGAGACAGGGAGATGGAGTGGGGGAGAGAGAGAAGGAGGGAGGGAGAGGAAGGGAAGGAAAGGGAGTAGGATGGGGGAGGGAGGAGAGAAGAGGAGGTGGGGCAAGGCTACCCACCCTCACAGCCTCCCCAGTGACGTACTTCCTCCAAAAAGGCTCCACCTCCTAACCGCTCTGTGCCTTTCCCAGCAGCACTACCAGCTGTGGACAGTTGTTCAAATCCATGAGCCTCTGAGCACATTTCTTATTCAGACCAGATGGTGGTAGCTGAGGCAGCTGCTAACTGCTGTCCCTAGCCCAGAGCCCCCTCAGATGCAGATGGTACAGCTAGTGCCTAGGTTCTGGCCAGGTTCCTCTCAAAGGAACAAAGCTGAGTTCTTTTCTGCCAGGAACCTGTGTGATCCACATGTGAGGCAGCTTGCAGCTGCTTCCCAGAGTGCCCCTGCTTTCAAGCCTTCATTTCTCCCTGGCAGCTTGTTTCCTGCTGCTTTTGGCTTATGGCCCAAGCAGAGTAGAGTCCTTCATGGCAGGGATGGTGTGCCAGCAAAAGCGGGAGAAATGTGAGGAGGAAGGATCTGGAGAGATGGCTCATTGGTTAGAGCGCTCGTAGAGAACCAGGGTTCAGCTCCCAGCACCCCCACATGCAGCATACAATTCCCCATCTCTACTTCTAGAGGATTTGATGCCCTCTTCTGACCCCTGCAGGCACTGCATGTATGTGCAATATAAACATTTAGGCAGGCAAAACATCATACACATAAAATAAAGGAAGAAGCCTTATTAGTTACTTTTCTTTAGCTGTGAAGAGACATGACCAAGGCAACATAAAATAAAGCATTTAATTGGGGCTTTGCTTAGAGTTTCGGAGGGTTAGTCCATGACCACCATGGTGGGAACCATGGAGGCAGGCAGGCATGGCGCTGGAGCAGTAGCTGAGATCTTATATTCCGATCTGCAAGTTGGAGGCAGACAGAGACAGCCTGAGAATGGCATGGACTTTTGAGACCCAAAAGCCCAGCCCCACTGACAGAACCTCCTCCACAAGGTCACACCTCTTAATCCTTCCCAAACAGCTCCACCACTGGGAACCAAACATTCAAATATATCAGCCTATAGGGACTGTTCTCATCCAAACCACCACAAAGCCCTTTAGTACTGTGACCCAGACAGCAGAGCAGAACAAATGTCTTCCTTCATCAGGGTGACTGACCCAGCCTCCCACAAGAACACCACTTGGTCCAGGAAAATGCCTGCTGCTCTGTCCGGATGACACCAGATGGGGCTGAATGGGCCTGGGGGCAAGATGTGAATGAGAAGAAATGGAATGGTGCACACGTCCTGGGAGGCAAAACTGCTTTTGGAGCCATAACCAGGAAAGTCAGCCAGGACATAAGTGTGCAGCCGAGCAAGACACCTGCCTGATAGCAGAATTACTTACTCAGCATCCAGAATCTCCTAACACGATTGCTCGGACATTCAGGACACAGGAAAATGCCAAGCTCACCACAGTCAGGAAAATCACAGCTAGCTAGCTAGATAGTGCCAATAACACGATGAATCAGATGTTGGGAAGTTACAGCAGGAAATCAGAGCAACGTCACAATGTGCTTTAGTGAGCTGTGATGAGTTCTCCCAAACAGGCAAAACAACAACAAAACCAGACAGTCTAGCTAAATGAGTATTACAGATTGAGAGGATTTAAATAGAAATTGCAGAGCTGTAAAACTAGAAATAATGACTGTGCTCAACAGTCAAGTGGACATGACAGTAGAATGCGTGCACTCGCAGAGAGATAAGGGGTTCACTGAGTTTGAACAACAAAGAGAAATAGGGCAAAGGGTGTGGACAGGGCCCTGGACCTTGCAGGACAAGAGAGGAACTAACGCTTTTCCCATTGGAGTCACAGAAGAAGAGGAAAAGGGCGAGGGACTGAGAATAAATAAACTCAGAGAAATAAATGCTGAGAACTTTCCAGGTTTGGTGTTACATACTTTTATGGATTCAGAAGCTGATTATGTAAATCCCAAACCCCAGTGGGAGCTTAAGACTCACTTAAGAGAGGACACGCTTAAAGAACTGGGAATCAGAAGCCACCGAGGCCGGTCGAGATGGCACACCAGCTTTCAAGTGCTGAGCGTAAGAGGGGCATGATGAATTTCATATCCAGCTAAGCAGGCCTTCACGGATGAAGATGGACACATTCTTCCACAAATGAGCAAACCTTCCCTAGAGACAGTGCCCTACAGCGTCATGCCCTCTCCCCGACACCTCAGAGACCCAGCATGCTTGTCTCCTGGCTCACCCCTGCTCACCCCCCCACCCACTGCTCACCCCCCCACCCACTGCTCACCCCCACTATGCACTGCCTCTACCCCTCAAACCTCCACTCCCATTTTTAGTTCTAGTTTTCTGAATCTTCATACAAAGTGCTGGGTTTCATTAGGGCGTGCTCACACGTGTATGACTTTTTTTTATACTCCTCTGCATTCCTTTTCCTGTCCCCCACCTCTGCTCCTGCTGTCTTGCTGTATTGTCCCCCCCTTTCCTTTTATGTCACATGATGTCTTAGTTGGGGTTTTTATTGCTGTGATGAAACACTATAACTAAAAGCAACTTGTGGGGGAAGGGTTCATTTCACTTTACACTTTCACACCGCAGTCCGTCATCAAGCTGGAGGCAGGACCTGAAGCAGAGGCTGTGGAGGTGCTGTTTACTGATCTGCTCGCCTTGGCTCACTCCGCCTGCCTTCTTACAGAACCCAGGACCAGCAGGCCAGGGGTGGCAGCCCTCACAGTAGCCTGGCTCTCCCACACCAGCCACTAGCAGAGAAAATGCCTACAAGCTTGCCTACAGGCTGATGTTATGCAGACATTTTCTCAGTTAAGTTCCCTCCTTTCAGATGACTCCAGCTTGCATTCATCTGACAAGAACCTAGCCAGCACACACGTATTCCATTGCTCTCTTCCTTTTTCCTCCTCCACTTGAGAGCTCTTTTCCCTTTCTAGTGATCTTCCTAGCTTTATAACCTACCCACTACCCCTACATATACAAAAATTAAGATCTAGGATCCTCCTAAGAGAGAGAGAGATGTGACATTTGTTTTTCTGCATCTGGGTTGCTTTCTTTAATATAGTAATTTCCAGGTCTATCTATTTTCCCACAAACTTCAAGATTTCAGTTTTCTTTATGGGTGAATACAATCCCATTGCGTGTGTGCACCACACTTTCTTTGTCCCTCTGTCATGAGGGACATTAGGCTGGCTCGAGTTTTTAGATACTGAGAAAGTGCAGCAATAAACGTGGTTTGCAGATATCTCTGTGGTAGGACCGAGTCCTTTCAGGACCTGCCGAGAAGTGGGAAGGCTGGGCCGTAACGTAGTTCTAGTCTTAGTTTCTTGAAACCTTCACACCGTTTGTCTTAGTGGCTGCACCATTTTACACATCCACCACAGTAAAAGGCCGATTCCTCAGCCGCGTTCGCGCTCATTAGTTTTCTTGTTGGTGGCTGGTCTGAGCGGGGTGAGATGGTGTCACAGAGCAGTTTTAGTTTGCATTTTCCCAATCTCGGGATGTTGAACGCTTTTTTAAACATTTGTTGGCCAGTGTGTTTCTTGTTTAGAATTCTTCATTCAGCGCACTTTCCCACTTACTGATTGGAACACGTGACCTTTCCTGGTGCTGAATTTCTGCGGCTTTCCATATTCTGTAGATATTACCACTGTCTGAAGGAAGCTGCCAAGGGTTTCATTTTCATTCATAACTATTTCTGTGCATTGATTGCTTTTGAGAAAACAGAAAAGATGAATAAAACCATGTCAATGTTCACATTAAAGCATGCCAGGCCACATACGATAGAACGTTCGTAGCATTTCCTCGCTGTGAGAACTATGTAAGATATTGATAAAAGTTTCCCTTCACACACAACATAATTTAGAAACCATAAAGGAGCAGAAATATGTCTTTACCTTTCAGTTGTTTGCTCCTTCAGACATTGTTTTTAATTGCATGTGCGTGCACAAGAGCGCTTGCATGTATGTGCAAGTGTTCTCAGGGGCCAGAAGGCAGCATTGGCTCCGCTGGAGCTGGAGTTACAGGCAGCTGTGAGCCAGCTACCATGAGTGATGGGAACCTAGGTCCTGTGTGACAGAAGTGTGCTCTTAAGCACGGGGCCACCTCTCCGGTCCATCTTTCAAATATTGTGACACAGATGCTCGGGAAGGGTCCTTTTGACATCCTTTTGTAGCAGAGCTGGTGGTTCCACATTCTCCCAGTTCCTTTGGGAAGGGCATCTTCTGCCACATACGTTTTTGAGTTCAGTTTCTTTCAGCACTTGAAGACACGGTGCTCTTTCATTCTGGCATCAATAAACCCACTGACACTGGGATATCTTCTCTGTATAGGCAATGTGTCTTTTCTCTTGATGCTTTCCAGTTTCTAATGTCTGATTTGCCTTTCATAGGTTTGATTATCACACATCTTTCCATAGATTTGGGATTAGCCTATTTGGTTTAGTTCCTCTTGGTGAACAGGCAGATCTATGT
>REGO01000896.1:274598-294395 GCA_010120015.1 Rhombomys opimus
CACCTCCCTGCGGCGGCTCGGTGAGCGCGGGGCGGCTCCGCGGGGGCGGGGGAGCGCGGCGGGCGCGGGGGTCCGAGCGGCCCGAGGCAGCCAGGGCTCCCGGAACGCCGCAGCCTCCTCCCGGCCGCCCTCTGCCCGGTGCGGCCCAGCTCCCCGGGCTCTGCTGGGAGCCCCGCCCCAGGCAGGGGAGCTGAGCACCGAGGGCCTCGGGTGACAGGCCACTGAGTGGTCCGTCACTCACGCCATGCTGTTTCCCTGACTTCCGCTTGGCCCCTCGAGGGCCGAGGTCCTCCCCTCAGGGCTGTTGGCTGCCTGGCACTCACCGAAGGCCTCGCTGTTCCTCCTGCTCTGGAGTAGGCTGTGCTAACTAAAAATCTGAGGGGAAGTACTAACAGAGGGCCTCATCATTGGAGCCCCTGGACCTGGAGTTACAGACAGGGCTGCGAACCGAACCCAGGTCCTCCGCAAGGGCAGCAGGGTCCCTAACCACGGGCGGGCGTTCTCCAGCCTCCAGACTCCCTTCTCCGAGGACAGGGCGGCTGTACTTTACCTACCCCACCCTAGAACCAGCGGGATCCTGGCTGCATTTACTCCCCTCCACCTCCCCCCACCCCGCATGAGGCCACTGCTGGGCGGGGCGTGTTGGGGTCGCCCCTGAAACTTTCACTCTTCCTTGGCTCGTTTCCACTCCCAGCACACTCCCTGATTCTCCGAGAGCCCCTTAGACACTAGGCCAATCACAGCGTCATGTTAGGCAAGTGTTCAGATTTAACACGGTTCATCGCAGCTGAGTGACCGCCTCAGAGCACTGCTCACGCTCTCCCCTCGTGCTTTCCCGGCAACCCTGTTACTCAACTGCAGGGGTCCGTTCTCCGTCCTGTTGGCGGTTGAGTCCTCACAGCAGTGATGGCAGCAGTACCTGACACACTTGACTGTGGAACTGAAAGGGGAGGGGTGCAGCAGTGACGACAGAAGGTCCCCAGTTCACGGAACACATTAGAATGTGCGCTGTTCTCACCCTCAAGGGACAACAGTGAGATGGCTTCTGAGGTAGTGGACATGATGGCAAAGACGTCTGTCCCACTGTGCGATGACAGGCTGAGGAGATGAGGAAGTGATGCTGCCTTTAGTTACTTATTTTAAGAAAACCACTTTACTGAGGCAGGGCTTCTCTGTGTAGCCTTGGCAGGACAGTGCTGGATTAAGGCCTGCACCACTGCCCAGCTTCTTTT
Organism: Rhombomys opimus; assembly: GCA_010120015.1. Lineage (NCBI taxonomy): Eukaryota > Metazoa > Chordata > Mammalia > Rodentia > Muridae > Rhombomys > Rhombomys opimus. Next base: position 275,831 of record REGO01000896.1, read on the forward strand.
GTCTCACAACATTTCACATTGTATAAGAGCCACTGACTGCCATTTCCCCAGTCACTGCTAAATGTACATTTGTGGAGTTGATATTCACTCAATATCAGAACACAGGCATCGCTACCCCGCTTCTTCCCCATGTGGGGCCTCCCAATGTGCCCCCCCATCTCACTCACCATCTCCCTGTCCCCATCTCACCGTCTCCCTGTCCCCGTGTCCCCATCTCACTCACCATCTCCCTGTCCCCGTGTCCCCATCTCACCATCTCCCTGTCCCCATCTCACCGTCTCCCTGTCCCCGTGTCCCCATCTCACCATCTCCCTGTCCCCATCTCACCATCTCCCTGTCCCCATGTCCCATCTCACCACCATCTTCCTGTCCACGTGGCCCCATCTCACCCACCATCTCCCTGTCCCCATCTCACCATCTCCCCGTCCCCGTGCCCCCATCTCACCCACCATCTCCCCGTCCACGTGCCCCCATCTCACCCACAGTCTTCCCATCTCTCACCCTAGAGCAGCCCAAGGTGGCCGTCTCCCTGTCCAGGGCCGAGGCCCTCAACCACCACAACCTGCTGGTCTGCTCCGTGACAGATTTCTACCCAGCCCAGGTCAAAGTGCGCTGGTTCCGGAACGGCCAGGAAGAGACCTCGGGGGTCGTGTCCACAAAACTTATTAAGAACGGGGACTGGACCTACCAGGTCCTGGTCATGCTGGAGATGACTCCTCAGCGGGGAGACGTCTACACCTGCCACGTGGAGCACCGCAGCCTGCAGAGCCCCGTCACCGTGGAGTGGAGTAAGGAGAACTTTTCTCTCTCATTGTGAGCTCGCATGACACGGGATTTTAGCTGTTTTTACCTCATGCCTCCACTGCCACCCACCCCATCCCCCCTGATGCCAGCCACCCCATCCCCCCAATGCCACCCACCCCATCACTTGTCCTGCATGGTCTCATTCCACAGCTGAGCTGAGAACTACAGGAAACCATATCCCTTACCTCACAGAAAGGGCATCAGGAGAGCCCTGACCTGACGGTCCTCCCCAAGGGTGGTTCTGGGAGATCACTGCATACACTGGGGCCCTGCAGCTGGTCCCTAATGTTCAGAGGAGCTGACAACTGGGTATTTTAGCTCAAGGCTGTAATAAGTCTGTGAGGTGCGAACATCCATTTAGCCCCTTCCCCTCCTCAACCCGTGTTCAGATCTCCTGGCCCTTCCTCACCCCAGGCGAGGTCAGAGCAGAGAACTGTCTTCCTGGCTCTGTCATCTCATATGGCTCAGGCTGGACTTTAGGCTCTCGGCAGGGCTGTTGTGTCATGTGGGGACAGAAGCTGACATCTGGCTCTGTTCCCCAGGGGCGCAGTCTGAGTCTGCCCAGGGCAAAATGCTGAGTGGCATCGGGGGCTTTGTGCTCGGGCTGATCTTCCTTGGGCTGGGCCTTTTCTTCCGTCACAGGAGTCAGAAAGGTGAGGAGCTCTGGGGGACAGGGAGTGGGGGCTGGGGGTGGGAGGACAAGGGAGATACCAGGGCAGATGCTGGAATCTGACTGCTTGTGTGAGTGCCACAGAGCCACGGGGGTGCTCATTCCGTGACGTCCGTCCGTCACTGTCCACCACTTTCACCATCTCCTTTCCAGAAGCTTCCACCAATGAGAGAGCACAGGCCTTGCTTTCCCTCCTTCTAGTGGCAGTTTTATTTATTTATTTATTAAGTGTGTGTGTGTGTGTGTGTGTGTGTGTGTCCTCAGGGTCTTAGTGGGTACAGATGATGAGAGAACAGCTGCAGCTAAGCTGCATGACCCCTCACTCCTCTGGCTGTGTGAGAGTCTCTGTTTCTATAACACCTTTCTGTATGTGACTTCCTTTGTAGGGGCTCGAGGGCCTCCTCCAGCAGGTAATGTTTCAGCCCTTACCTGGGGGGGGGGTGCAGGGGTGTCGGTGTGAGGAAGGGTGTGCGGGAAGGGTGTGAGAGAAGAGTGTGAAGGAAGTGTGTGCAGGAAGGTGTGAGGAAAGAGTGAGAGGGAAGGCTGTAAGGGAAGAGTGTGCAGGAAAAGTGTGAAGGAAGGGTGTGAGGGAAGGGTGTGAGGGAAGAGTCTGAGGGAAGGCTGTGAGGGAAGGCTGTGAGGCTGGTTACCTGGCACAGTCCTGGTTCACAGTCTGTCTCTGCTGTGGGGTTAAGATCATCCCAGCAGGTGTCACAGCTTGTAGGCAGTCCCAGGGATTGTTCCTGGTGAGACTTTGCCACCATCACTTGAGTGGTGTCTTGAGTGGAGCCTGAGCTGTGAGCTCAGACACCTAGCTATTGGCTGCTCTGTGCCCCACACTGAAGACTTGATCCTGGATGTTGATAATGGTGGGAATTGGCTGAAGATGGATCCCTCCAACTTACCAGAAAGATGGGCTCCTTCATGCTCCCTGGGAGGTGGTGGCTTCTCTTCCCCTCCCTCACATTTGTGTCCTGTGAAGCTCTGTCCCCCTTTAGCTGCTTTCACCTTTGCACAGGCGGTGGGGAGGCAGGTGGCATGGCTGGGACATCACCTTCCTATGTCTAACTATGGGATTCAGAAGAGCCAGGCAGCTTCAGGGCACCCTGTGACTGCTCTCTCTCTGTCCCTCCTGTGACCGCTCTCTCTCCTGCCCCTCCACAGGGCTCCTACAGTGACTCTGAGAGTGAGTTGACTGTCACACTGTAAGGCCTGAATGTCCCCAAGTACCTGTCTGTGCCAGCCTGCCTGCCATTCTCTGATTTGGAGTCCAACAGACTGCCAGTGTACCCAGCTCAGCTCTTGTGATCCTGAGTCCCCAAGGCTCTGTCTTTGGCTCTGCCCTGAGCCGATTCTAGAGACTCTGTCTATGTACTGTGACCCTGCCCATGGCTCAGACCCCAGGCTTCTGTCTCCGCTGTCCCTCACAGGCCGCTGAAGAGATGTGCTGAAACCAGTCGCCCCTTTTTCATGATTAAACACATTCTGAACCATCTGTGTCCTCTGTAACTGAGCGGGGTGGGTGGGAGTCGTGTGGGACAAAGTGACCCAGCCAAACTGTGGCCAGAAGTAGCAGTTTCCTCTATGAAGGAGATCAGATGCATCCTGGCGTCCATGCACGGGTGGCGGAGGAGGCCCAGCTGTCACACCTTCATGGCTCAGACTCCTGCTCTTCAGTGAGCTGTTTTCACATAAGCGTTTCTCATGTTGGTGGGGGCAGAACATGGTAGAACTGTTGGTGGCCGAGGCTGTGACCTCTCACCAGTGTTTCAAATGTGTCCCATGAGGTCACACTGACTGAGGCTCAGCTTCATTTCTGAGAGATTACAGTCAACACTGAAGCACTCTCTCTGGTTGTAAATGATAAAAACCCAACTTACTCTTGTTTTGTTGATGTGGTAGGGAAGCTGGGGTGTTTCCAGAGTGACTGGGTACCTGTAGCTGATGAGACACTGACCTCTTCTCAGCTGTTGCCTCCATCTACCCTCCCCTGCGTCTCCCTGTCCGTGTACACATCCTCAGCTCTGCTCTCTCCATCTTTGTCTCCTTCCCTGTGTCTGTTCCATTGCACTGAGGATTTTCTTTTCATTTTTCTCTGTCTATGCATTTGTCATTTGTTCTTCCCTCTTTCCTTTTGAATCTCTGTTTTCTGTCTCTTCCTTATTAACTCAAGTCTTATCTCAGAATGTGTATTTCTGACTCTGTTGTATGTACACTGATGTTTTGACAATTAGAGGGAAATATTTCCTGACCAGTCCTGGGTGACATATACAACCTTGGAAAAGACTGACATATACAACCTTGGAAAAGACTATGTACACAGGATATAAACAGCGGGCTCTGTGTTCATCCCACTTCTTATTATGGAGATGAATTTTCAGAGCTGCAGCATGGAGATAGCTACATCAGCGTCACGGAGCAGTTGGATCAGATTTCCTCACAGTGTGTGTGTGTGTGTGTGTGTGTGTGTGTGTGTGTGTGTGTGTGTGTCAGGAGATGCAAAGGGGCAGTTGTGGTTTGCCTTTGGTAGGCTTGTGACAGTTTCTGGTGATGGGCAGTACATCTCTGGGCATATCTGCGAAGGCTCTCTATACTCAACTGAGGTGGGAAATCCCACCACGGACTGAGGTTCCAGATTGGGAAAATAGGAAAAACAAAGGAGTTTGGACACTGGTCTCCCTGCTTCCTGACTGTGGACTACTGTGACCTCCCAGCTACCAGCCCTCCCTGTCATAACAAGATGCGCCTTCGTAAGCCAAAGCACGCACCTCCACTCCTGCAGGTCCCCGTCGGGTGTTTTGGCAGAGCATGAGAGAAGTAACTAATGTTTTTACATTAGTTAAAATGACAGAAGTGGGGCAGAGTCTGTGGTTCTTGCTCCCTCACTGGAGGCACCAGCTTCCATGGGTACCATCCTACACAGGCTCATGGTGTCATTGCTGAGCTGAAAGTCTTAGGGCTGGAGCCCCTATGGCCTGTGAACATTTACCTGCTACTAGGGAAGTCACCACACACACACACACACACACACACACACACAGACACACACACACAGACACACACACACAGACACACACACAGACACACACACACAGACACACACACACACACACACACACACACTGGCCTCTCTGATGCGGTTTCAGCTCAGAGAGCTTGAGCACATCTTTCATAAGCACAGGGAGAGCCTGTTCCTGGGATCACAGAAGACAACACCTCCAAGGAACAGGACCTCATTCACACTCTGTCTAGAGAGACGTCAGCAGGATTTCCACCCTGGGGACATGTCAGAATGGGGAGTTTCCCCTTTTATCTCCTGGGATCCAGGCTGCAGTGCCGCTCACCAGTCAGGGACTCTGTGGGGTGTACAGACTCACGTGGAGTTCTGCTCCCCAAGGTCGTTGTCTGAGTTTTCCCAGAACAAGATAGTGCGCGCGCGCGCGCGCGCGCGCACACACACACACACACACACTCACCATATTTTGTTACTAATTCATGGAAATGTAGCCTGTTTCTATGTCCTAGTTATGGTGAATATCACTACAGTAAACACTGGCGTGTGGACGTCTCTTCAACATACGGATATTTTTGCATATGTACCCACAAGCAGGATTGCAGGATTATATGGCAGCTTTATTTAAAATTTTAGGTGATACATTTTCAAAAGCATTTGCTTGTGTTTTCTTCCATGTGACTGGCAGTGTTTCTGCAGTCGGTGCTGTTCTGTTCTGCGCATACTCCTCTATGGAAGCAAAGCTTTCTCTCTCTCAGTTCTGCTCTCTTGGGGTTGCCTTAGGTGGTGAGGGCTGCCTCACTGGATTTTGCTCCATTGTTTCGGGTTGTAAAGACCCTGAACCTTACTCCAGTTTGGGGAGCCTCAGCTGCCTGTGGGTTAGAGTATGAACTTGTGGCTGAAGTCAGCTGCCTTCTAAAGGCCTGCCTGATTTCACGGCTGACCTTGTGAGACCCGCCGGTTACTGTAGGCAGTTCAGGGTATGGATCTTTGTGTCTTCCCTTGCATACAGCCGATCTCTCTCATTCCTCTTTCTAGAGGAAGATATTGATGTTTCCACCTTTATTTTTCTCTTCTCCTTTGCACTTCCACGAGTCAAATTGAGCTTTCTGGCCTTTAGGAAAAAGCTGGTGAAGCCGAAAGCACTGGCTTGCTGCTGCAATAACCATTGTCTTTGCATTTTGTTCATTGATTATTCCTACAAGTTGGAAAAAGTGATAATCATTTTACAGATAGCATCTGCCCACTCAGCTGCTCTTGGTTTGCCTTGAAATCATGACAGTGAGTCCTTTTTTTTTGTCGTATCTTTGGCTTCTTGTTTCCTGATTGACAGTTGTTCTTTAGTGTGTCATAATCCAAATCAATTCCCAATAAAATTATATTCTCTCAGGTCCAAAAGTGTTTTTATCCTTTGTTCGTGCCTCTGATTTAGAAAATGTACACATTTGTTAACAGAAAATATTTTTCTTTTAGAGCTTACGGCTTTTCTTATCATCTTTTTTATTTTAATTTTGTAAAGGTATCTGAGTGTTTTGCATCTGTGTACCATATGTGTGCAGTGCCAGAGGAGGCCAGAGGAGGGCGTTGGGTCTGGAATTGTAAAAGGTTGTGATTTGCCACATGAGTGCTGACAACCAGACTTAGGCCTCTGAAAGAGCAACAGGTGCTCTAAACCACTGAGCCATCTCTCCAGCTTCCAATATTTTACATTCTTTTATTAGTGCTATGAATATTTATTTATTTATTTATTTATTTATTTATTTATATTTTATGTGTATATGTGTGTGCCTGAGTGTGTATGTGCACCACATGGATTCAGGATCCCGCAGAGGTCAGAAGGTATGCACGCCCTGGCACTGGAGTGACAGTCAGCTGTGAAAGGCCATGCTGGTTTGGGGGCCTGAACCTGGGTCGTCTGCCAGAGCAGCAAGTGCTCTTAACCACTGAGCCATCTCTCCAGCCCCATGAATCACTTCTGATGTTGGTACATTCTGAGATTAAAAAAAGTGAATGACATATGTCAGTCATAGTATCAAACAGTTACTTTGCTGCCTTCTGTGTGCTCTGCTACACGTTTTCATGTTTAGATTTCCTGGGCTTACTAATTCCTAGTCTGATGTTGAATTATTCTTTCTGCCCCACAGGTAGTTTTCCCTCCTTGAATCTTGCTCTCACCTAAGTAAATAGACACATAGAGTGTCACATATGATATGATATGATCTGACTAAACTCTTACAGGTCACAGGTGGGGACATCTCCTTTACCAGAGCGGCAAAGCCTAGCTTGACAGTGTAGCTTCCCGTCATAAGGGCCTCCCTCCCTGTCAGACTGTGGAGTCTCATAGGCGCATTATCACCTTGGTAACTTCATTTTAACTCTTTGTGTGTGTTTGTGTGTGTGTGTGTGTGTGTTCATGTTTGTGTATGTATGTGTATTGTTTAAAAGAAAGAAAATCCTAAACGTCTCACTTTACCAATGAAGTCTGAGGAGCCTGATGCTGAGGTGAAAATTTGTTAGCTCAGAAAACACCTATCTGACCTGACTCCACGGACGCCCCAGAAGAAAAAAGCCCCAACGTCTTCTCCACAGCTTTAAATACCCTGAACTCAATGTCCCTTCATCCTGCTTACTGAATTTGGAGTTTGGGAAAGCTCCAGATTCAGGTGACATGAGGCTCAGAAATGAAAACCAGGGTCCTTGGCACTTGACAGTTAGGGTTCCCTGTGCTTTTTGGTGGTTTCCCTTCTGGAAATGGGATTTTCTGTTACTGGTAAATAACATTTTTTCTGTTTGTGAGAAACATGCTAATATACTAATAAACTAAGAAACATACTAATATAATAATAAAGTGTTTTTTAAAGAAAAATGTTATTTTTTTCAGTTCACAATCTCGGGGTTCACAATGTGATCAGAAATCCTGCAACATTTCCCCCATTTTTGTCTAAATAAAAGATTCTTTCTTTAACATCAATAAACTATATACTATCTGGTAAGAATTATATTCACAATGTCCATTCCATTTGTATGTAGCAGCCCTGGAGACAGTACTCTCCACCTTGTCCTACAGAGTTTGGCTTTCTTCGTGTCCTGCTTGTCCAGAGCTTGGACAGCATACTCTCAGCAGTTGAGGAAAGGACATCTTCTTGCCCAGTTTCCACAATAAGCAAATTACATAAGGAGGTCCTTCAAAGCTTATCATCTTCTATGAAGCAGTATTGGGGTGCTGCCAGGAGCTGCCTTGTCTTATTGTTAAAAAGTCTCAAATTAATAAAACATCTTTAAATGCCACATCCTATAGATCTCTGAGGTTTTTGAAGACCATCTATCCATCTATAGTATATGTGAATCGCTTGTTCCTAGCTATTATCTTTTTTTTTCCTAGCTATTATCTTAAATATAGTATAGGAAGCATACTTCTGCAATTAACTAAACTAGTACCTAACAAGACCACAGGTTTTATTGACTGTTAACTTGCACCTCTTAATTATCCTAAACAGTTTGTAATAGTAGCTTTCAAAAGGTCTCAAACTTCACATTGCATTTTTAAAGAATTATAAAGGTGCAACATCTTTAAAATGAGTTGATACAAAATACCAAAATATACCTTAATTTTGTATCAATATACAAAGATGTATAGGAGTAGATTCAATAATCTACCCTTCTTTCCTATTATCTATAATATTTCTACATCCCTCCTTTCTTCTTTTCAACCCTGTCTCACTACATCAGAAAGGAAGAAGGGTAGAGAAACGAAAAAGAGGGAAATCGCTGAGGCTAGCCTCCAATACCTTGTTTCCTCTCTGATCAAAGCCATACACTAACTTGCAACCAAATCCTCCTACATGAAAACAAACATCCATACCCCACCGAACGACCAAAAGCCCACCCTGCCTTTTGGGAATGGGGAGTTGCTCTCTTGAAATTGTTTCCTGCTGATTTGGGATGTAGTCTCCTTTGAGGAGCCCAAGAAATTGGGACAATGATCAAGTCTTAAGGAAGCTGGCTGTTAACATTTGCTGCCCAGTCTGCATGTGCTGTGAAAATGCAGGAACAGTCTGTGAGGCAGGACCGATTGGGCTAGCTGCTTTGAGGCTGTCCTGGTGGCAAGTTCTGATGAAACAGTGACTGAGGCAGTCTAAGGCCGGATCAAGCAGGAAGATGGAATAAACATGTCTCGGCATCTCAGCATCCTGGATGATAAGGCTACCTCCATCCCACTGGTGTCTGGTCCTTTTGTTCTGTAAACATATAAAAGCTCACAAATAATACACATTATTGCAAAAATATATGTATGAAACGTGCAGTGTGCACACATCAGTTAAAGATGGTTCTTTGTTTTTTGTTTGAGCAGGTGAAAGGCGTCAACCCCCCTTTCTGTCTAAATAAAAAGGAAAGATTTTTAACTCTAACACATTAAAACTATTTACATTACCGAAGCTATTTCTGCCAAACTTTGCACAATGTTCAGCTTGGTTGTATTTGGCAGTTTTAGGGTTAAGTATTTTTGAGTTCAAAGTTCCATAAAATGTTCATGTCAGTCTCCTGTGAACTCAGCATTTTCAATGTCCTAAAATAGTCTGTAGTCCAAAGCTGATCTCTGCATGGGTGTTTGTCATCTTAGTGGAGTCCTGGCTAGACAAAACAAAGCAATGAAAGGTTCCACTGTTTGTGCAGAACCTGGTGGCAGAAGAGGCAGGGGGCAGTTTTGCCCAGTGGTCTCACTACCACAATCCAGGTGGACCTGTCATCTTCTTGTAAACTTAAAATGTTACTGCTAGAAATGGCAGAAAGTCAAAACATTTTAAATGCCGTATCCAGCAGGTCTCAGAAAGAGCACATCTTAGGCACACAAACTTTGTTTTTAGTTACTTGCTTCAGACTCAAACCTGAAAATGCATACAGGAAGCTAGACAAAGCTTATTTCTAGAATTAGTTAATACTCTGTATGTCTAAATTCTTCTCTCTGAATATATTTCTTAGTTCTTTCTAAAACTTGTCTAAATTCCTCTATCTGTGTCTGAATAATTTTGTTATTCTCATTTATAAGTCTCTCTAATTTTCCTTCTAAGGCTTGTATTTTATCAATCCTTCTTTGAGTGAGTAAAAAGAACCATTATGGATATTAAGAATAAAGTACAAAATACCAAAATGATAATAATTATATTTGGTATTGAGCCAATTATAATTGAGTTATTTAGCTTTTCATTTTCTGCTTCTTTTTTCAAGCCATCTAGAGTAACACTATACAGGGTCCTAGAGCCTTCTACTATCATATTTTTCATTTTTAACTCTCTCTTTGAGGATTTTCCAGATGACTTACCAAATCGGATAGCTTTTCAGTTTGTTCACAGCTAAAGTGATCTCTCTGTTAATGGGGTTATGCCCCATGTTGGGTGCCAAAATGTTTTAAAATCGAAATTACCAGCCATTCAATTTTTACCGATGAAGACTCAGGAGCCAGATGCTGGGGTGACAATCTGCCAGCTCAGAGAGGCAAAGAAAGCCCCCAGCAGGGGCTGACCTTTCTGTTCTACTGATGTCCCAGAAGGAAGAAGCTGCTTCTCCATCTCCCTGCTGTCTTAAATACTCCTCAGCTCAATGTCCCTCCTCTCTGTGTATTAGTGCTCAGTCCCTGTTACTTGTTCTGCCTCTTGACCTAAGGTAGACCTTATTCAGTTCCCAAGAACTAAATTAAAGGTGTGTGCTATGGCTGTGCCATATTGCAACAAGAAACAGGTTTTTCTAGGTCATAATCTCAGGGTTCACAATGTCATCAAGTATCCTGCAGCATGTGTTTGCATGTGTTGGGTACATGTTTGTGAATGTGTGTGTGCATGTGCAGGTATGTGTGTGCATGTGTGTGTGCAGGTATGGGGACGTGTGTGTGTGTGTGCGTGTGCGTGTGTGTGTGTGTGTTTAAAAAGCTTCTATAGTAATAGGTTTCCATAGGAAGTTTCTATGGGAAGTCTTTAGTGTTATTTATCCTTCCCCACATTTCCTCCTCTGCCCCCCCCACTCAACTCAACTTAACCCTTTCCATTCCTTTATTCCTCCTTCCCACTGCATTTTAGTTCCCCCCTTTGGAAGTGAGCCCCACGGTCACATACTAATTTCCTGACCTCTGGGGGTATTCCAGATAAAACATGCCAGAGGCCAGCTCAACAATGAGTTCAGCACTCCAAGGAGGGGATGTGGGGTCAGTGACAAATGTAAAGCAGACACACACACACACACTCTCTCTCACACACACTCTCTTAGTGGATGAACTAAGGCTCCAACAACTTTATTTCTTCTCTCACAGTTTATATCCCTAACAAAATCTTTCAAGCAATATAAAAATTACCATGTGGTTATATTCTATTTTTATGTAAGTGAATGATTACAATAACTAAAAGAAAATAGCATTTTTCCCAATGCCCTCACATGATTAAACGTTTTATGTATTACAAGTGAAAAGCAAATTATTCCCAAGGACCTATATACATTCTTGTCTAAGCAACTTGTTACAGATTAGCAAAGAGTAAACAAGCAAAGAATTTTTCTCATCCAGTTCTTTTACTAGCAGGTTACATTTCATGGTTACACAGAAAGGATCAATCATTGTATTATTTATCTCAAAAGGTAATCTTATAAAAATCTTAAAGAATCACAAATCTAAACTTATATATGTGTATATATACATATGTATAATCATCCATTTTTACTTTAAATCTTCAGAGTGCACACCTACTCACCAACAATTTTTTTATTAAATCACATCAAGAAGCTGATACACATATGCACATATACAGCAGGGCAAAAATGGGTACAAGAAATTAATCATTGCCCTTGATCACCAACCCATCTTGGGCAAGAAAGGCTTGTCAGCTAACAAGAGCTGCGCTTTTATTCTTTGACCTCAATAAGCCCCTTGCTCAACTACCAAAAATGCCTTTCTGAGCTTTAAATTGTTCAAGATTTTCTACATCAAAGCTACTAACAAAAATACCCTAACCTACGTCTCTAAGTTCTTCCCAAGGGTGGTGGTTGGATCACTAATCTGCTCCAGCAGCACTGCCTGAGAAACTTCAGCGCTGTTACTGTAACTGCCAATGACACTGCCGAGAGGGGCTGGAAGCCCTTAGAGTTTCCATACAGCTCACAGGTTATGAGGGGTTGGAGACCACGAAGGCAGCAAGCAGAGCGATGCTCCACGACAGCCTCAGGAGATGCAGTCCTCGGGCTCTGCCTCTCTGAGAACACCCATCCTGGTTGTGGTAACCGGTGGACCACATACCATTAGTTCCAGAGCGGCTTTGCTGTTCCTTTTGCATGGTCCCCAACAGAGAAACACATACTGGAACACATGAGGTAGACGTTGGTTTTGTTTGTTCCTCTCACTACCCTCTCCACACCTCTCCCTAACTCATCCCCTTCATCCCCAGCAGGCATATGTTCTTTCATTTTATAACATGTTATTCCGATGCAATAATGGGTGTAATATGGAATATTGAGGTTTTATCAATAACTGCAAAGGAACTATAGTAACTGCAAAACTGTAGCTGGGATAAGGCTAAGAAATAATAGATAATTTACTCAATGATGTGAAGTTTAATGTGCTGGCTGTAATGTGCTGAGCCCTGTCTTTGGTATGATTCTCTGCACTAACCTGTGCTGTATATCTACCGTGCTGATGTTTGTGTTCCCCCCGTTGCATTCTGAGCACACTGGTGTAGCTGGTACCGACAGAAATGAGCCCATGTTTTATAAAAACCCTCAGTGTCTTCCTAGTGCTAATCATGTAGCCAGTGGCTGCAGAGTGGAAAGATGGATGTAAGATGTAAAACAATTTCAGCAGCACAAAATCTCAAACTAGGTGACCTAACTCTCAAGCGTGAGTCTTGGACAAACTCAGGAGCCTTGTATACCCATCTATTGGCCCTCTGGAAGTGTTTTCCATGGAGGAGAGTGGGGGCAGTTGGTACTGTGGAGACTGTGGAGACCTTGGGGACAGTGGGGATATTTGGGATGGTGGGGGGAGTGGGGGATGGTGGGAGCGGTGGGGGATGGTGGGGATGGTGGGAGTAGTGGGGGATGGTGGAGGTGGAGGGGGATGGTGGGGACAGTGAGAACAGATGCTGCTGCAGATTCTAAACCGTTGGCTCCCTGGGTGTTGATCTCACAGGCCCAAGCCTCCATCACTAGGAGGAATGAGGAGCACAGGGTGGGGTGGGCAGAGGTGTTCTGTTCTCCCAGGGCACAGGGGTATCTACAGAGGATTCACGGAGCCCCACTTGGGCTAGCCTGCCCAGAGACACCCTTAGCCACATTCACCCCACCGTCTCCAGCAGATTCCGGGAATCTGTGCAGCATGAACCCATCTTCACTTAGGATGTGAGGCGTCCACACCTCTGTCTGGCCCCTGAAAGCCTGTAGTTTCTATTTCCTTCTTCTACCCACATATTTATTCCAGGAATTTACTCCTTTGCCCCGTTCTGATGCTCTTGTAACCGATCTCCTTTCCTGCTGTGAGAATTCTTACCTTCTTATGGTGAGAACAGAGGAAACACATCTCATCACCATCACAAACTTTATACCACACATACTTTAGGAGATATTTGTCATGCACCACATGAGAAAGTTTTGGTTGATGATGAACCACATTTCCAGCTGTGACCTATAGGATCTTGTAATGTCAGCTTGGAAAATGAACTCTGTCATTGTAGGAGTTCTCTTGGTACTGTGACAAATATCTGACTGTAACATCTTAGGAAGGGAGAGAAGGAATGAAGGAGGGAGGGAAGTGGGGAGGGGAAGGGTTTACCTTGGATTACAGTTTGTGGGGACATTGTTCATCGTGGTGGGAAAGGCAGGGGGAATGTGAGGTGTTTGATCACATTGTTTCCACAGTCAGGATGCAGAGACAGATCAAGGCTGGCTCACTTTCTCCTTTGGCACACAAGAGGCCACTGCCTGCATCTAGTTTGGCTCTTGCCACCTCATCTAAATGTCTCTGGAAATGACCTTGCAGGCACACCAAGACATGTGTGGCCTGGATGAGTCCAAAAATTTTTTGAGAACAATTTTGACTTTGATATCACTTAAACTTTTATTACTTTTGAAATTCAAAGTTCTTTTCATTAATAGGTTATATTAAAATTAAAGTAGTTTCTTTTTTCTTTCCTTTCCTTTCTTTTTTGTTTTGCTTTAGACAGGGCCTTCCCTACAGCTCCAGCTTGACTTGTGCAGACCAGGTTGGCCACAACTTGTGAGGACTCTCTTGCTCTGCCTCTGAGTGCTGGGGTTACTGCTGTGCCCCTTGTGCCTTGGTATCCCCTTACAGCAAGTGTGCACCAAGGCAGATTTCACGCCCGACCTCTTTGTGCCTGACTGGAGAGTGGTCAGGGCTGGGAATGAGAAGAAGAGAGAAAGCTCAACCTTGGCTACCCAGGCATTCGGGGCTGTATTTGGTTGTCCCTGTGTCACTGGACATGGGTGTATATGGGCTTGCTACAGCAAACTCCAAAATGAAAGCCAGGAAAAACCAAACCAAACAAAACAAAAACCAGTAGACAATTTATAACAGGTGATTTATTGGGTTCATGGGGCTACCGAGTCAGGGTCTCAGAAGGATTCTACAGGAGATATGATTCAAAAGATGCCAAAAAACAAAAGTCAGGTCAGGAGGCTATTCTAAGGGTATGTGAGCTGTGAGAGGGCACAGCCTCAGGTCCAAGAGAAAAGCGAGATGGAAGACGAGGACGATGAACTGGGCCAGAAAACACACTGTGCCAGGTCGTCCAGTGCACCACGTCTCCCCTGGAGAGGGCCACACACCTGCAGCAGACAGGAGAGAGAGGGTTCCAGGGGCTCCTGAGCTGTGATGACGTCACCACACAGTTCTCCAGCAATGTTCCCACCATGCTTCCGTTGGTCCCCTCCCCCCGCTCCCCCGTGCAGTGGCTTCGGCTCTTTCCCTTACCTCCCTCTGCGGGTGTGACTCATAATGGCCCTGGGTGTCTGGAGGGGCCACCTGACCGCAGGCCTTGGAAGATGAAGACGGTGCCCACCACGATGCCCACGAGGCCCACAGACAACCCCAGGGCACAGACCACGGTCTCTGTCAGCTCTGACATGGGGGCCGGAATCTCAGGTTCTGGGAAAGTGAAGACTTTGGAGTCAGAAGGGAGTTTGTTCATGTATGTGTGTGTAAGATAGATCCAGAAGGGAGTAGGTTCATGTATGTGTGTGTAAGACAGGGCCAGAAGGGAGTGTGTTCACCTGTGTGCAGGACAGGGTCAGCTCCTACTTTGGGTTCTGGGCTCATGAAATCTATCATTAGAAACTCCTTAAGAGGGGCTGGAGAGCTGGCTCAGCAGTTAAGAGCACCGGCTCCTCTTCCATAGGTCCTGAGTTCAATTTCAGACAACCACACGGTGGCTCACAACCATCTGTATGCACTGTACATGCAGATAAAGCACTCATATACATTAAATACTTTTTTTTTTTAAAAGATAGTCTTTAAGAGTGAAAAATGAGTTTTGGTCACCAGATGCCAGAAGCCAGGCTGTTCTAGAGATGCCGGAAGCTGGCAGAAACCCTACTTACCCCAGTGTTTTAGAACCGGCTCGTCCAGGCCCCAGTGCTCCACCTTGCAGTCATAAACGTCATCATCAGAAGGGATGAAGGTGAGGTAAGATATCTTCTGGAAGGAATAGTCAGGTTTGGTGAGGAAGCTGGTCTCATAAACGCCGTCTGTGACTGACCTGCTGTTTCTCAACCACGTGATGTTGACCACAGGGGGGAAGATGTTGTCCACCAGACAGAGGAGGATGTTGGGCTGACCCAGCATCACGGGGGACTTGGGGAGCACGGTCACCTCAGGAACCTCTGGAAAGGAAGCAGCCTGGACGTGAGTTGCTGGTGGCAGTTTCTCTCCCTGATTTCTGCACTGTCTGAGGGAGCCCTCTCGCCAAGACACATGATGATCCAGGAGCCCGACAGTCCCTCCTGCTTGTGGCTAATGTGCCCTGCATCCATGTATCTCTGTGCCTCTCTAGGGTGTTAGGTAGGATGTCTGTCAGGCGCTCTTCAAAAGATTCAAGGAGCGCTTGTCGGAACAAAGAGCATTAGATAACGGATTGCGGGTTTGTAAGAAGAGAGAGGATGAGGGTTCATAAGATCTGGGCGCTCCTTGGAAAGGAGAGGATTTTACAGAATCATTTATATATGGATCATATTCCCCCAGGGGAAGGAGGGAGAAGGAGGGCGGCAAGCACGTACTGTTGGTAGCTGGGGTAGAGTTGGATTCTTTAATCAGGGCTTCCAAGTTGTGCTTTGCTGTAGCTATCTCTTGCAGTCCACCTTGGGGGTCAAAGCTCGTCAGCTGGCCAAACTCAGGAATCCTCCAGACAGTCTCCTTCTTACCCAAGTCCACATAGAACTTCTCATCACCATCAAATTCAAAACTGTACTGGCCATTGGGTCCGTATGACTGATAGACACTTGTACCATAGATGCCCACGTGGTCGGCTGATGAATTTAGGTGGATGGTGGGAAAATGAAAAACAGAAAGAAAAAAGAATGTTATTAAATAGAAGACAGAAAGTAATTAAAAAAATTCCACAGCTTCATTGTCTGGTACATCCCGTCGCCCGCTCCTCCCTACCACTCTCGGTGTCTTTCCCTCTGTGACACACGCTACATGACGACGGGATGGCATGTGTATGATTTCTGCCATCCACGGCCTGTTCAGTGTCTGGTACACAGACGGCTTAATCCAAGTAGCTTACAACTGAACAGAGGAAGAAAAATCTCAGGTATTCAGCTTTGTTTCCAAAGATTCAGGCAGCTCATTTTCTTCTCTTATTTGTTTTGTGTCTCATTAATTTTCCATACATTAAGAAAATGTCTATGACACTTTATTTTTCTTAAAATAAAAAACATTTTCCACCCAAAGAGTCTTTCTCATTTTTTTAGGAAAAGGAAAAGCTTATAGAATCAGGCGCCTGCCAATCAAAACCAAGTACACCGTCCTGTCCTGGTCCCGCTGTTTGCAGGGGCCTCGCTCTCTCCTGGTCCTGCTGTTTGTAGGGGCCTCTTTTTCTCACTGAAATGGAGGCTGTTGTTGGTTTTCAGTTTGCTGAAACCCTCCTCTTCTCTGAGGGTTTCTGCTCAGTGTTAATAGGCTTCCAAGCACACTACGACCCCAGCCCCTCTGTCTGTCTGTTGTCCATGTTTGCTCCTCTGTCCCTTCCCTTCTCAGTGTGGCCATCTTGGTTGGTCTTCTCAGGCAATCCCCACATCACATCTCCTCCTCAAAGCTTCCGTACCCTCAACTAATAAACCTTCTGGATGTCTTTCCCAAATGTGGATGCGCACAGCGTTCCGTTCAGCAGGTGCTTGTCCTGGGCCACAAGCCTTGCTGAGGACACCGCACTGCCCCCTGCCGGCACAGCTGTCCTCAGCTGGGTCCACTGTCCTCAGCAACGGCCTTTCTGCTTCCTGACCTTGACCTGCCTCCCTCACTAGTGTGCACACTTCCTCCAGCAGGTGGCAGCTTTATATATTTCTGCACCCACATCTTCAGTGCTTTGCAAGGGAGAGTACTGAGTGAGAACGGCTTCTTTCGAGGCCCCCAGAGAATTTGTAAACGACTGGCAGGTGGCGGAACCACGTGAAAGTCAGGGTCAGCAATGGCCAGGGCTGCGTTAGGACCTGTGTGCCCCGTGCATTTAGCTTTGGGGTCCTTCCTTGATGAAAATATCGAAAGTCACATTTTACATCCAAGAGTAACGTAATAGACGGTAAGTGAAGACCAAAACAGTTCCCTAGGCCTCAACACTTCATTTTTCCCCCTTCTAAACTAAAAAGAAATGGGAATATTTTCACATAGCCCTACAGTTCTGTGGTTCCTGGGAACTGTGCCCACCGAGCCCGCATGCTTGATTGAGGCTGAAGAAAGAAATTGGGGACAAGGAAGCCAACCCCTGGGGAAGCAGGGGAGACGTCCACCTCCCAACAAAACTGGAGCGAGACAGCCGCGCTTCCGAATGCGCTCAGTCCCTTTCACTTCCTGCTTCAACCATTGGGCTTTTCAGCTGCTGTTTTACACATCTCCTCTTCACGTCTGTAAAATGGCATGGAGCTAAGGAGGGCTCCTGCGAGAGGGCAGAGTGTGGAGAGGTGACCACACAGGCAGGGGGACTCAGGGTCGAAAGTCTTGTGCTGTTATGGAGCTTCACGGGGCACAGATGGGGTGGAGATCAGGCAGCCCGTGTCCCTCACTTAGTTACAAAAATCTGAAACTATATTTGGAGTGGGGACAAAGGAAAAACTGGCACCTACAGCCGTTTACTAGCGAACAGAGGCTTTTCTGACTGCGCGCACGCCGTGGCCCAGGCTGTCCTTGAACTCGCGATCCCCCTGCTTGGCTCCTAAGCGCTGGAGCTGCGGGCACTGCACTGCCAGGCCCAGCTTGGTTCTCGCTATTTTTAAAGCACAGGCACACATTCCCTTGACCTGGTCAAGCGGTAAATCGGTGGGCTCCTTTTGCTCCTTTCCCGGGTCAGTTCCTGGCCCGCAAAGGCACAAACCCCAGCTCGCGGGACGCCTCCGCCCGGCGCGGGGGTTCGAACCTCGGCCTCTCCTCTCCCGCGGCTCAGCCGCCTCCAGCATCCCTCACCGCGGCACTCACCCTTGATGTCGCCTTGCCCTCCGCAGCCGCGGAGCGAGGTCAGGGCGAGGACCCCCAGAATCAGAGCGCGGCTGGTCGGCATCCTCCTCGCCCGCGGCCTCCGCACGGCTCTCCGGAGCTCTTCGGGGTTCGGAGGTTGTGAGGAGCCGGCCCCGCGGGTCCCGCACCAAACCCACGCCGCCCGACCAATCAGAAAATCCCGCCGCGATGACGTCACGGTTGCCGGGGGCAGAGCTGCTGCGGAGCGGCCCGGGACAGGCCGGGGAAGCCCCGGGCCTGCGGCGGCTCCGCTCAGACGGGGCGGGACGCGCGGCTGGAGCAAGTTCCAGCCCGTCCCCGGGTGCGTCCGCGGGTCAGCTCACGCCTGGAGGGTTCTGGACACGGCATAAAGAAGAAATAAAGA
>REGO01000896.1:294953-313343 GCA_010120015.1 Rhombomys opimus
CACACACGCACACACACCCCTGACCCTCCAGCTGCAGGGACTGAGCCCTCTCCCCGCCCCTCAGGGCACAGCAGGTCTGATCAGCACAGGAGCTGATGCGACCCTCGGGAGAGGCTGTTTGACCCTCAGGGCGTCCCAGCCCTCGGGTGAAGCTCGGCTGCCCTGGACGTTTCCACACGCGCCAGGGCCAGCGCGTCGCTGCTGCTCTGGAGGAGGCAGGGCCGCGCGGCGAGTGGAATTAGCTCACTGTCTTTTCACAATTTAAGGCCCCTTATCGGTCCTATTGGTTTCCAGGGTTTTGCTGCCAGTTTCGGGATTTCATTTCCTTGATTTACGTCATGTTTCCATCCGGCGGCCTGCGCCAGTGCCTCAGCCTTTCAGTCTCACTGAGCGCTTTAGGAAGTTTCCTTCAGGCCAGCTCTTGCCCGCGCCGTGACAGGCCTTTGCGGCCCGTTCCCGAGCGGTCCACCAGCTTGTTCCTCCGGAGACAAGTGACGCGGCCGCACGCCTGCTCCTCATTGGCTGAGGAGCGCCTCCAGCGCCAGGTGCTTCGGGGGAGGCTCCGGGCTGTGAGTTCCGGTTAGCTTCTGAGGCCGGTTCTGCTTCCTTGGGGGGCTGACACACAGGCCAGGGAGTGAGGGGCCGGCAGAGCGCAGAGAACCTGCTACCCCGCGGAGCCACTGCATTACAGAACCATCTTTAGAATTAACTCCTTATTACAGCGCTATAATTGTTATCACTGTCATTACAGATGTCATAAAATAAATGAAAGGTTGTCTCCGTGTAAGGACAGTAGACAGAGGCCAGGAATTAAGAACGGGGCGGTGGGAGGGCTCATTATTTTGCAAGCTCACTCTGGTGTTAGGCTCGCGTGGTGACGGTCACTTTTCGTATTGAGTCCCAGAAAAACGGCCTCAGTTTTATGGACACTCACGTAGATGTTGAATGGAACTGCTTTAAATGTATACACGTTTATCTTTAAGAATGTTTATCTTCTGGAACATAAAAATCATTTTCAGCCTTAAAATGTTTAATATTTCATTAATTCATTATACTCCTTATTAAACACATGAATTCAGATTTTTTTTTTAAATGTGTTTAAGAGCTACTCCTCCCCCAGTAAGCAGATCCTCTTTCTGTAGTTCATTATGATGTCTGGTTTTAGCGGTGTTTGGACGCAGCTTGCTTGTCACAGATCCTGGCTAGATGGAAGTGGGGTGGCTGAGTTTGGGGTTGGGTAGGGGGAGATGGATGGAACTCAGTCATGGCTGTGCCTTCCTGAGGGCTTTTTCTGGGAAAAGGTTCTAGGGGAGGTGAGGGTTGGCAGGAGGGTGAGGGGACAGGGCTGCCTTTGAGCTCTGGAACTGGCCGGCACACACCCACAGGGCAGAAGCGAAAGAGAGGCTTTAAACGCGAACAAGTGAAGTGACCTCTCCTCCGTCACGGGAGCGCAGAGGGCACTTCAGTTCCTCGTCCCTTCAGTCCCAGGGAGTCCAGGACCCCCAGGTTAGCTATGCTTTGCATACTGAGCTGCCAGCGAGCGGCTGGAGAGATGGCTGTCCAGTCAAGAGCACTGGCTGCTCCTGCAGAGGACTGGGCTCAGTCTCCAGCACCCACCGGTGACTCACACCATCTGTAACTCAGTCTCGGGGGATCTGACGCCCTCTTCTGGCATCCTCAGGCACTGCACACATGCCGCACAGTTACAGACACAGGCAACACACCCACACACATTGAAATAAACAAAGAAAGAATTTTAAACCACTAATAAGCTCCCAAATCAGCTGCATTGGTCTGAGTCGGATCCTCACAGTTTGGGTCAATCAGAAGGTCCGGGCTGTTAATGGTGGAGGTGAGGGAATGAACCCAGGTGAGTCCTGGAGCTCATTCTGAAAGTGGCCATGGCCACCCAGAACCAAAGCATGAACAGACAGCACCCCTCCCTGTTCCCTCAGTACAGACAATTCCAGTCCTCGTGACCCCCGAGACTCTCTTCCCAGACATGGCAGCTTTTCACCTGCCAAGATAGTGAGGAAACAAACAGTGCAAAGTTACCCACTAGCCACAGTGGCCACAGTGACTGGTGAGACAGTAATTAATGATAACAACTATGATGATGACGATGATGATGATGATGATGATGACAATTCTCTTCTCTGAAGGCCCATGAGGTGGAACCTTTCTGTGGCTTCCCTTTTCCGTTTTACCCCTGTAGCTTAAGCTCTGAGTGGTGCGCCAGACTGGCCGTCGTGATGGAGGATG
The DNA here is from genome assembly GCA_010120015.1 of Rhombomys opimus. Lineage (NCBI taxonomy): Eukaryota > Metazoa > Chordata > Mammalia > Rodentia > Muridae > Rhombomys > Rhombomys opimus. The sequence goes on from REGO01000896.1 coordinate 297,216, forward strand.
GTCCTGAGGGGAATTCATGCCACACTTCCTCCTGTGGGCACCACACACGTCAAATCATCCAGCCGATCCCTCCAGACTCCCAGGAACCTGCCACCTACGCCCTCAGCCACCTTTCCTTTTCTGTGGGCTCCTCACGTGCAGCAAAGGGCTCTTCTCTCTCAGCTCTGACACAGTGTCAGGTGCACGGCTGCGGGCTCCTGCTGGGCCCAGCATCACTCAGTGGCACGCGCAATTATAGCCCTCTCACAAGCAGGCAAGGAATCAGAATAAGAATTCCGTTGGATTTGCTTGGAACTACTATGCACTTTGAGGCTAGCAACACTCTTCACTTTCATCAAAACCCAAACAAATGTCCTTGAGCACAGACCACAAGAGGCAGAGTCAATGTTTGCACTCAACCTGGGGTCCAAACAGAAGTTTCCGTTGGCCTGAGCCTGGACGTCTCTCCTGAAACGTTCCTTATTCGGAGAGGAAAGCATAAAGACCCCAGCAGGGCTCGCCCGGGTCTCTCTGCGGATGATGAGTTAATGCTCATCGTATGTGGAATGCTCCTGACTGCCTCTGTGAGGAATTACAGCAGTATGAAACCCGAGTGCTGTCACGCTGTCATGGTAGCATTGTTTTAGTCCCACGAACGACGAGGTGAAATGTAATACAGAGTGGGAAATGAGAAGTAAAGATGGCTGAAGGATTGTGAAGGAATTGGACAATGGATTTGCGCCCTTAGGCCAGGGAGCCTGGCAGTCATGCAGCAGAGAAAGAGACAGAGGTTAGACGCTGTCAGCCGGGGTGGATCCAGCCTGTGGTGGCAGGGGTTCTGCTCCATGCATGACTGCTCTGAGGTGAGGGTTGTCAAGGCCACAAAGCGGAGGTCCTCAGGCCCACCTGGGACTCACTCACACACACACACACACACACACACACACACACACACACACTAGATAAATAAATGGCAGTTATTATTTTGACTTCATGAATTCTCTCTCCATGCAGGTCCCTGATTTCTTTTCACTTGTATATAATTTGTTGTTTTATTTTTGGTAAAATGTCATTTTCACTTCATCTTGACGATATGTATTTCTATGAAAAGTTCTCTTTGCTCCCAGGTGTTTATGGCACCTCCACCCTGCCCACAGCTCTGGGTATGTCTTCTCAGCTCTAGAGTTCGCCAGAGATGGCTGATATGGCCTCTCTGCCTTGCCTATTAGCTGGAAAGAAAAGTGATTAAGAAACGGTCATGGTTTTATGTCGCTGTGGTTTATGCAGAGGTTTGTGGCACTCTCCTTCCTCACCGACCACAGCCTTGATCAAATAGCCACTTCCACAGCCGGGCAGCCCCCTTCTTGCAAGCATCAAACATATTTATTGCTTGAGGTTCGAAATGTAAAGCTTGGGTAGCTATATGTCCCTTGTTCAACCCAGCAATCTGCACACAAGACATGAAAAACACGAGAGCAAAACTATTATAAAATAATGGCCTTAAAGGGTGCATGCTGGAGCAGTGACGGCTGTGGATGCAACGGCAGTGAGAGGATTTTCCCCCAGGATTCTCGCTGGGCGAGAATCCTCTATGACCAGCTACATCTCAGCAGCCGAGCAGTGTCCGTCTGTAGGACTGCTTCGCCGCTTTGTATCTTGCAGTTATCGTGAACTTTAGATCAGCTGAGTACCTACTGAGAGTTCCCTTGAGACTCTGCTGAAGGTCTGGAGTGGTGCCGTCTTAGCGATGTGAGTCTTCCAAGGCATGGTGTGTCTCTTGATTTTGATTTTGACTTCTTTCAACAGCGTCCTGTAGTCATGGAGTATCAGTTAGTTAGCATCATATCCCTTTGGAACCATTGTAACTGGAATCATCTTCTTGATTTCATTTTGAGTCATTCACTGCAAGCGCATAGTGCAATTAATTTCAATTTTTATTGAAATTAGTTTTCAGACATTTCTTTTTCTGTAGTAATTTTTGGTTGCTGAAATGACCAATAAGCATATAATTTTAAAAATTAGTGTTTTCTGATGTTTACCATGTCCCAGGAACAAGCTGGATGTTAGCATGGAGATCACGTAACTCAACCCACTCACCCTACTGCAGTCATGAAGAAACAAGACCAAAACACTGAGCAGCTTGGCCAGACCATGCCAGCATGTAAGAATCTTGCTCAGGATGTGGTGTTCTTTACATCTTTTTCTGTAACTACAGATGTGTCAGCTCACAACATGAGGGTGCACAGGACTTCGTCCACATGCTCTGACACACTAATGTTTATAAATTTTATTTTTATTTCATTATAAGCCTGAGCATATGTTTGTGTAGCACATGCACCTAGAGCCCAAGGAGGCCAGAACACAGCCTGAATCTCCCGGCACTGGACTTCTGGAAGAGCAGACAGTGCTCTAACCACTGACCCACCTCCCAGAACCCAAACTAATACATATATATATACACATATATATATATATCCTAAATATAAATATAAATATAAATATATATATATATCTCCTAAAATTTGGATTTAGGCAGAATTGGGTTTGAACTGTAAAAAACAGTCGGTTCACTGAAGATGATTAATTCTTAGTATCAAATCCAGTTAATTAGTATAAAACCATTTATTCAGCACTAGGAACTGTCATAAATGCTAGAGATCCAACAGATGACAAAAACACAGCAAAGGTTTCTGGTGATTAGCTGGCTGCCTTGCTAGGGCGAGTGCTGACTCCCCTCACCTGGCCCCATGACAGTCAGGTGTGGCCTTGGACTTGTCCGGGTCCCACCTCCTGGTCCAAGGCGTCACTAGCAGGGAGCGTCCCCCATCACCGCCACTTCCTTCCCCTAACACTGACCAGGGACTTCCCACAGAAGCATGAGGAATGTCTGGTGTCCTTCCCGCCCCAGCTAACACCGTCTCCGCTGGGCTTCGCGACCCAAGCTGTGGTCTCCTGGCTTTCTGCAGGGCTGACCTTCCTTCCCTCCCTCCCCCGCACCCCCTGAGTCGGCTTGTCAGCGACTCCCCACCGCCCATCAGCTTTCCTGCGGACAGGCTTTCTCCTGAAGGCTCAGCTCAGACCGGACCCGCTCAGCAGTCACATCTGCTGGAAACAAGTGACGCCGCCTCGCTCTCTATTCCTATTGGTCGGATAATGAGGCCCGACGGGGGTTTCCAAAAATGCTTTTTCTTTTTAAAAATGCGTCAGTGCAGAAAATGCTGGACTGCTTTCCAAAAAGGAACTAGCAAGCTAGAACTGAGACCCATGAGGTGTATTTTGGGTTTGAGGGTGGGGCCTGTGGCTGCCGCCTCTGACAAAAAAAGAAAAACGGGGTGGAGGGGGCGGGGAGGCAGGAAGAAAGGAAGGGAGGAAGGAAAGAACGGAGGACAGAAAGGCTCATCCTTCCTTTCAAGTTATATTTTCTAGTACAGTTTATGAGAATATTGGCCACCCAGCAAATCCAAACCCTCCGTCCCACCCGTCACTCCCCAGCCTTACAACTACCCTGGGATCCCGAAGGATTCCTGCTGGTTCCCACTGTCTGCTCTTACAGGATTCATTTGTCTCTGTGAGCCGGCTCTACTCTGTATTTCTTAAGGACGACAGGACTCTCCCTGTACCATGCCCCTGGGACACCCCTGTGAAATCATGGCGTGGTCTCCTCTTTGCCCCATCTGGTCTCTTAATCAACTAGAAACATATTAATTTCTCCTGCTTTTGTTTTGCTGTGTCCCGGGCTGGCCTCACCCTCGCCATGTGAGCGAGGTCAGTCTTGAACCTCTGATTCTCCTGCCCTCTCCTCCCCAGCGCTGGGTTTACGGGCTACCACCCTTGGTTCACCCAATGCTGGAGACTCAGCCCTGGGCTCCGTGCATTCTAGGCAAGCACTCGGCACTCTGTCTGCACTTCAAGCACACAGAACTACAGTTTAAAAATCTCTATTGCTCTCATGAACTTATTCATGGTAAAACAATTTGTTGGTTTGTACAAACTGGTAGTCCCCAAATCTGTATTCCAACTTTGCATTTTAAACAAACCTATTGCATCTCTCTATGCATGTGCTCATAGCACATTGACCCTGCCTCTGGATTCTCAGAAAATGAGATTTGCTGACCCCAGTCACAATGCGATGCCATTGGGCTGAAGAATGTTTGCACAATTGCAGCACCAGTACATTAAAAATGAGTTTGTACTCCCAAAGTGAAAAAGCTAGGAATATCTTCTCTTTCCTTCATTGCCTTCTTTCCTTCTTTTCTTCCTTCCTTCCTTCCTTTCTTCCTTCCTTCCTTCCTTCCTTCCTTCCTTCCTCTCTTCCTTCTTTCTCCCTTCCTGTTTTTCTGTGCTGGCCTGGAACTCACGTTTATCTAAAGCTGTCCTTGAACTCATAGCGATCCTGCTGCATGCTGGGATTATGGGTGTGAGCCACCATGCCAGGCCTGTGCTTCCCTTTCAGATGTCAGGATGTACCTTCTACTCCTATGAGCACCACAGTGGGAAGTGTGGCTCGCAGGACAGTCACACAGTGAACGAGGTGGGACAGGTCTCATCTTTTATCCCTCTGCTGATAGAAGGCAGGAGATGAGCGCCTCTCTCCTTTCAGTTTTCCCCAGAGATTTTGGCTTCCTAGCAGTAATGAAATGCCAGCATAAGCACCGTCCCCTCCCACTCAGTGCTGGCTGGGGCTTTTCCAGCCAAGCTTGCTGAAACACTCTACATCCATCCAAGTCCAACTTGGAGTGAAGAGTGGGGCATTCTCGGCATTCTGCTCTACACCCTGTTCCTTCCCACAAACCGCAGGTCTTAGACCCGCCTCCCACCTCAGATCACAGCACCATCCCTATCTGCCTCCTCCTGGGGTCTTGAAAGCTGGCCCACCCTTGGCTATTGTAACAGCATCATTTGCCGCAGACAAATGAGCTGCTCCAGCCACTGTACAGGAGAGACACAGACAGCAGCAAAGGTTTTCACACAGAGAAAGATGATCCACTTCATAGTGCCCCCGGCCCAGGAAAGAGAAGGCTCAGGAGCATCATGGGAAGGGTGGAGATGGTAAGAGACACAGTGCCTGCTGTGAGACTGTCTTCTGTGTCTGGCCAGGACCTTGCACCCATGAACTCCCAACAATGTGGCTGCATAAACAACACGCATTTATAATACCAGTTGACACGCTAACGCGGCAGGGGGAGATCTCACAGGGCCCACCACTAGGTGAAGAGCTCCAGGCAACTGCTGACGCTGAAAGGGAAAGCATCCTATCCACAGGGACGAGTCCCTTTGTGCCAAGCGCTTGGCCCTAAACACACACGAATGAGCAGCACGGGCTCAGCAGCTTATATTTATCTCTGTTAGTGCATATATGTACATATATGTGAATATATATATGTAACAGCGATGGGAAAGAAGCCATGGAGTTGGGAGTAAGTAGGGGCGAAGTGACGTGGGAGGGGTCAGAGGAAGGAGGTGGCGGAATGAGTAAACAGTGGACTCTGTGAAAGCAAAAAAGCACAATTTATTAGGAGGGGCTCCTTGAGGCTTAAGGTTGAGTGTTTGGACGCTACCTCCACAGGTGGTTCTAGCGCCTCAGTTTCTCTCCCTGCTCCCAGAGTGCTTTGCACATGTTGTCAGGGAGACCCAGTGCTGATGCTCTTCGTGTAGCTGAAGGACACTGTTACTGTCAGCTTTCTTTCCATCGCTGTAAGGAAATGCTGCCTACTAATGCAGAAGAGGGCTGCTCAACTCACAGCTGTGGGGTCGAGTATTTGGGGCAGCCATGTTGGCTCTTTAGGGTCAGGGACTCACAGCAGATGTGTGGATGGCAAAGGTGTACGTGTGTGCTAGGGAAGTGGAAAGAGGGGGGCAGAGGCAGAGAAAGACAGACAGACATACAGAAAGAGATACACACACACACACACACACACACACACACACAGAGAGAAAGAGACATGCACAGACAGAGACAGGCAGAAACGCAGACAGACAGACACACACACACAGACAGACATACAAAGAAACAGAGATCCATGCACAGAGACATACACATACAGAGAGAGATACAAAGGCAGAAAGAGAGAGAGCCCACCCAGCCATATTCCTTTTGTAACTGTCTCTCAGAAGAACTCAGGAGCTCACCTAAGGGACAGCCTCCTCACGCCCCAACAAAGCCTCCCGCCAGCTCTCACGACTTTACTTTCTTGTTTAATTCTCAGTAGGGTCTCATTCGGTAGCTCAGGCTGGCCTGGAACTCATGGCAAGCCTCCTGTCTCAACCTCTACTTGTTAAAGTTCCCACAGTGTCTTTTGATGTCATTTTCCTGGAGACTAAGCCTCCCCTTGGGGGATTCCCAAAATCACACATGCAACTGCCCATCTAATCTCAGCACCTTCCAGGTAAGTGACATTCCCTGTCAGTCTCCTTATCCCGCACCATCTGCAGTCTGGGCTTCTCCCAGCTCCCAGGCTTCCCCAGGCCAGCTCTTGCTTAGGTGGCTCAGGCCTGAGCCAAATCGCCCCTCTCTGCTTCAGCCCTCGCAGTGCAAGGGAGCTCCTTCAAGGACTCCAGTCTCTGAATATGCTCATTCTATTCTATTATTCTGTTCTATTCTATTCTATTCTATTCTATTCTATTCTATTCTATTCTATTCTATTCTATTCTATTCTATTCTATTCTATTCTATTCTGTTCTGTTCTATTCTATTCTGTTCTATTCCGATGTATTTAGGTGTTTGCCCTCATGTATGTCTGTGTACCACGTGTGTACCTACTATCTGAAGAACTCAGAAAAGACCATTAGATTCCCTGGAACTGGGGGGTCACAGATAGTTAGGAGCAACACATGGAGCTGGGGACTGGACCTGGATCCTCTGTAAGAGCAGCCAGTACTCTTAACTCCCACCTATCTCTCCAGCCCTCTCTGTTCTTTTATTTTTGGTTGTGAGCCTAACTTTTAATGGCTGAGCCATCTATCCAGCCCTCTACTATTCTTAAATGTTAGTTTAAAGTGTTGTAACTTCCATTTTCTTTGTAAAACATCTATAGTTTTAAAGGTTTGTTTTTATTTGTGTGTGTGTGTGTGTGTTCCCCTGGATCTGGAGTTACAGGCAGTTGTGAGAGTCATGAGCCCCTGGAAGTGCTGGCAACTGAACTCTAGCTGTCAGAAAGAGCAGCAAACACTCTTACAGACTGAGCCATCTCTCCAGCCCTACAAATGCTTATATTCGTACTTAATGTATGATTTGTGAATCTTAAGCAATTGATCATTTCTGGTTTTGAGCCAGGTGTCGCCTTTCCAGGAACCAAGGGGACACAGGAGCACAAGGTCTCAGGCCACATCCGGGCAGCAGGCAGGAGCCGGAGTGCCTGCCAGTAGCTGGGCCAGGGCATACCTCACATTACCACTCCCTGTGTCCGCCCTCCACCAGGTGGACACTCGCCCTCCCCCAGGTGGACACTCGACCTCCCGAAACACCACCCAGGACCAAGTCTCCAGGTACATGAGCCTGGAGACTTGACACATTTCACATCAAGTCTGGTGGTGGCCTATGGTAAGCCTTGTGGTAGCTCTGCCCTCTGCTGGGCTGCGGTGAGTTTAGAAGGTCTGGGGCTCCCTAACTCAGATTCGTTATGTGAGACCCCGCATTTGTGGTGGCCAGAGCTGAGGCACGGAGGTCTGCATGGACCCAGCTGCGCTGCTCGCTGCTCGGGAACAGCAGGGAGACTCCGGCCTCTTTCCTGTTTAACTCCTCCTGCCTCAGCCCGCAGCACTTGGCGTTACCCAGAGAACACTCTTTCCCCACAAGCCACGGAGTCAGGCCCAAATTCTTCCAGGGGAGGAAATTCTCAGCCTTAAAAGATAGATTAACTCGTGGCCCCGGAGCAGGGCTCAGGGGTGGACACTTGGCCAGAGGCTCTAAGTTCAGCCCCCAACACGAACCAACACACAAAATCAACGTCCGTTTCTCTGTTGATTCAGGAGCGACCTTCTGGCCACAGCGTCTGCTGGAGACAAGTGACGCTGCCTCCCGCTTCATCCCCATTGGGGATGGAGAGTTATCTGAGAAAGGAGGGGTTTTCCAGCAAGATCTCTCTTCCGTGTCTCACCCCAAGCCAGGAGCCTCACTTGGATGAAGGAAGGATTGGTTCCTTTGGGTGCCGCCTCCACAGGAAGCCCCACACTCCCCCCTCCAGCCCAGTTTTAAAAACACCCTTTGGAAAAAGAGCATGGAAGTTCTCCTGTTTGTACCAGCTGCCCTCCGTGCCCAGCCCTACTAACCGCCTCTCCCCTCCCCCACCCCCTCCTGCTGAGAGTTGTACTGGCTAACTTTTTTCTGCTATTCCCGAATTTCTGAAAGATGTTTGTTTATTTATTTTTGCCAAACGTTCACCACCTTTCACAGTGGACTCCAGTTGCAGGAGCACCTGAGCCCAGGGAGAGGTCCCAGGAAGGATGCTCACGGGGGAGTCTTCTCTGCCCAGCCCCGCCTCACCCTGCACCTCCCCCACACGCTGTTCTGTTGTTTCAGTTTTCCGGCTTAACTCTAACCAGCCTGAAACATGACCCTTTCACCACTCCTGTATCTCACTTTGCCTGGAACACATCTGTTCAAGCCCTCCTCTGTGTGTGTGTGTGGGGGGGGGGTTAGACAAGGTCTCACTCTGTACCCCAGGATGGCCTGAAACTCTCTCTGTGTAGCCCTGGCTGGCCTCAGACTCACAGACTCCTGTTCCAGCCTCCTGAGTGCTGGGATTGCAGACACGAACCACTGTGTCCAGCTAATGTCTTCTTTCTTGATGTAATTTTGGGGTCTGGCTTAATTTAACATTCTGTTTCGTCTGAAAGAGTAACGCAACCATGGGGCTGTAGAGATGGCTCCGTGGGTAACAGCATGTACTTGTCCTGCTGTTTCAGAGGACCCAAGTTCAGTTCCCAGCACCCACGTTAGGTGGCCTGTAACTCCAGCTCCAAGAGAGGTCATGCCCTATTGAATGCACATGGGGCACGCACATTCGCACACACACACACACATATAATAAATAAATAGGTAAATTATTTTTTGGTTGAGGATACACGTCAGGGTTGGAGAATCTGCTGAGAATGCACAGGGTGAGTCAGTCACTGTGGTACATGCCTTAATCCCAGCATTCTGGGAGGCAGAGGTAGGAGGATCTCTGTGACTTTAAGACCAGCCTGTTCTACAAAGTGAGTCCAGGATAGCCAGGGCTACACAGAGAAAACCTGCCTTGAAGAACTGAAAAAAAGAAAGAAAGAAAGAGAATGCACAGGGCCAGGTTCAGTCCCCAGGATGGGGGAGGGGGGCTGGCACTCACTTGTGCTCTTAGCAGTCCTTACAGACACGCCTATGGCAATCTTGTCACACTACTCCTGTGTTACTGCGGGTCCCAGCTTCCTGTGACGTCAGATCTGCTCTGGGCCTTCTCCACCCCAGCATTAGAAGATGCTCTGAGCTCACTGGGCACGCTGACACGTGTGACCTGAGCGTCTGCACCAGGCTCTGCGTGTGTAGCACATGTACCAGCTCCTCACCTGAACCCCGCTGCTGGTGGGTGAGGACAGCAGCACACAGCAGATGCTGACATTTTCTGATGTCTAGTGTAGACGTGGGAGTGTGCAGGAGAGGGACGGACAGTAGTTGTCTGTAAAACTCGGTTTTCACCAAATGGCTACTACTCTGTTCCGGTTTCCTGGAGACAGACTCCTCACTCTCCTGCACAGACAGCCCTTCCTCCCCTCAGTTCCCACCTGTGAGGAGAGCCTGGCCGGGCCCTGCTTGTTCCAGCTCCTGTCAAGAGCTTTGCTTGATCAGCTGATGAGAGCTGCCAAAGGCCCCCATCCCTGTCCCAGTCGATGCCGCCAGGCTGTGACCTCCTTGTCTGACTAGACCCTGCTGATCTTGCCCAGGGGAGCCGTGCTGGCCCATGCTCCCCCTTGTCATCCTTCTGTGACCCATGTGCGGCTCGCTCCCCCAGGAGACCACAGACAATGAGTGTCTGTTGTGAACATTTGGAGGGCTGTAAATTATACTGACTTCCCTCTTTTTACCCAGGACAAAATTTAACTTATTTTATTTTCTGTGATAAAAGGTTATTTTACTGTATTAGTCTTTGTGACTATTTAATGTCTATTTTTTTGTGTGTAGTTATGTGTGTGTGTGTGTGCGTGTGCGCACACAACACAATGATGAGCAGAAACAAAACTGCCTTCCAATGTCCCTTTTCACGTTTGTCAGACATGGCGGCTCAGTGGCCTCTGGATCCCAATTGATTTCTGATGACTTCCTCAAAGATCACCTCACGAGGTCAGAGGCTGAGTGCTGGGTGTCCTGGCAAGTGACACAGAGGATCGCATCATGATGGCAGACGCTTACTCCTCCCCCAAACTTTTTTTAATATTTAAATTGATTTTGTTTATGTACAATGTCATTAACATGAATAACTGTTATTAACTTCGTGTTGTCAGTTAGAAGCTTATTCACCATCTGGGATGCACTGTTGGCAAAGTAAATGCTAAAATACTTTATCATTTATTCTTAATAAAACAAATAACACTGGAGGCTCGGCTTACAGAAAGGATTGGAAAGATGAAGTAGACAAGCTTACCGATTCCTCTCTCCCTCTTTCTCTCTCTCTCTGTGTCTGTGTGCAGGTGCATGTATGTGCAGTTGTGTGTGCAGATTACAAACATACGTGTGTGTGCATGTGGAGGCCAGAGGTCAGCACCTGGTGTCTTCTTGGTTGCTATTAACCTCATTCTTTTGGGACAGAATCTGTCACGAAGACCCACAGCTTTTAGGCTGACACAGTCCCAGGGTATGGCATGTCTCAGGCGCTCCGGTGCTGGGACTGGAAGAGGACACGATGCCTGCTTTTTCATGTGGGTGCTGGGCACCCGGCTCAGGTCCTCAGCTCGCACGGCATGCCCCTTACCAACAGAGCCATTTCCCAGCCCTAGGGTGGCCAGTTTCTGCAGCAACCACACCGTGTGGAATTGCAGGACAGTGAGCTGGACAAAGGTTGCAATTGTAAAGGTATTGGACCGGGCAGATATGCTACCTACGCTGTCTCAGTAACGTCACCCTCCACCTCCCAGCCCCCATCCAGCGCCATCTGCCTCAACCATTCCTATCTGGGCTGCGTTCCCTCCATAACCCCAAGACACTTGCTTGTGTCCTTCACCTGGCTTTTTCACACTGTTATTGGAGTCCTCCCTCCCTGCCCACGTGGTTCCTTCTCCACGCTAACCCATCGTGGTGTCCTTCTTCTTCCTCTGTTCCTGATCGTCCATTTCCCATATTCTTCTCTTCCCAAAGCCTGGGAACCTTAGCCATGCCTACCCCATTCTGCCCTTCCCAGGGTTTAGGCCTTTTAATCAACCCATCAGGAATAATGTCTTAGGCAGGTTTACACAACAAGGATAGGCTTATCCAAGCAGTAACCAGATCTTGAGGGCCAGTAAATAGCATTAAAATACTAGTGTTATACCCAGTTCTCGAGCCCCCAAAAGATCTACAGGAATCGACTCTGTTGCAAAACACATGAGGGTCTTTTTATTGTAAATTACAAGGTGCAGCTTGGGCCTACACAGCCCCACCACCAAAGCAGTGGGACCTGAGCGCGCCTTCCCCAGGTTAGTTGGGTGATTTATAAATTCTGGTACATCCCAGCATGCCCAAGGCAGGGGCAATTCCTGCCTGGCAAGCATCTACTGGTCAAGATGCTACATTTCGAATCCATTGGCTATAGGAAGGTTCCCAGACCATTGACCATGACCAGGTGTCCCTCCCTAGTGGGAGGGTCCAGTTTCCTAGCAACTGTGGGTCTCTAGTGGGTGGGGAAAGAACGCAGCGAGGTAGCTCTCCCTCTCAGGGCATTACTAACATTTACCGCACCTACTCTAGGTATTAACGATCGCTGCTATTTTATCTTTTGGTCTCTCATTAGCACCAGACCAACTCCCAACAGAGCTACCCAAAATAGGCTTTCCCCTAAGATTGGAAAGGGTTGGTGTCAGCTGTGCTGAAGCTGGCCAACAATTGCAGTGGTTGTGGTGGTCAAGGCGGCACACCATGTCAGAGAACTGCTTCAGTCCTGGTCCAGCTCTGCCCTTCTCTGCTCTCCCAGACTCTGGCTCTCAGGACTTCCCCCTGGCAGGACCCCAGCCTCATCTCCCCGGGATGCCCCGCCTCTTTGCCTCATCTCCCCAGGATGCCCCGCCTCTGCCTTGATTGTCTCCTTGAGCATGGGCTTTGGATAACCACAGGGACCCTGGGCTGTGCTTCTGGGGGCGTCACTGAAATCAGCAACAGCTCAGGGGGCGAGCTGGAAACTCCCCTTTGTCAGGACTACGCTGTGACTAACCTCCACTTTCCTTCAGTTTGTCAGAGATTTCCCTAACTGAAGAGCAGAGGCCACTGTCCAATCAAGAGGCCGAATGCTGCGACGTCATCAGTTGCCAGGGCAGGCTGCTCCTGCAGGCGCCCTCAGCAGCACAGCTGTCTGCAGCTCTAGGGTACGTGAGAGACAGCTGCGACTCCCCCCCACCCCCCGGAGTGGACGAAGTGGATGCACTTAAATCCCCTCTGACGTCTGCACCATTAGGCCGAGGTGCAGGGAGCGCCAGGCTAAAGGTGCCTGGTGACAGCCACCTTCCTTCCCTGCTCTGTCCCACACAGCTTCAAACACACACTTGCCCCAACAGCCTGGAGTAGGGGGTGACTCTCCCCAGCGCTCAGACTGCTGAGTGAAGGACTGAGCGTGGCAGGGCTGGCCCAGCTCTGCCCGGTTACCGTGCCTCAGTGACCCCGGCTCCAGCATTAAAATGGAAATAAAAGGTCCTTTCTGAAACAGTGTGTTGTTCATTCCTTGGGGAAGTTACACCTGTGAACAAAGTCCTTGGATCCTATCTGCCACCCACCACCTCCCTCCAGTCCCCTGAACCTCCCACCAGGTCCAGTGAGCTCTGTCTACGGGCACCCGGGTGTGGGGACGTCCACCGGGGACACGGACAACCAACGAACCATCCAATATTCACGCTTTCCCCTCAAAACAGCCCTCCTATCCTCGTGTTTGCTTGGTTGTGGGTCGGTTGGAGACAGGGTCTTACTGTGTAGACCAGGCTGGCCCCTGACTCACAGAGACCCAGCTACAAGATCCAAGTGCAAGGATCTGAGGTGTGGGCCACCAGGCCAGGCTCAGTGTGCCTTTACTGAGGAGAATTACAAGTTTCAGAAGGGACCTTCATGCTGACTCTCTAACCAGCAACTGATGATAGGGGTCCTCCCTGCTGCTGATTGGCTGCCCAGCACTGACCTTAACCAATCCAGCGCCAAAGCAGTGAATCCCCTGGATCTCATTCTCTTGATCATGAGTAAAGAGAGGAGAGTTTCTACTGTGTGAGGCCTGTCTGCTTCTCTGACTGGGCTCTCCTCTCCTCCAGCATGATGCGACTGTGGCTCCCCAGAGGTCCCTGTGTGGCAGCTGCGATCCTGACACTGATGGCGCTGAGTCCTCCCGTGGCTTTGGTCCGGGACCTCCGACGTAAGTGCACGCCTCAGGGCTGGGCTGCTGGGGAGGGGTCAGAATGGGCTGCTTCCCCACCATCCAGGCTACTCCCTTGACACTACTGATGATTTCTGTGACCACTCACAGTCCTCAGATGAAATCCAAACTATGTCCTCACATAGAAGCCTGGATGTTTGTGCCCCCAGATCTGTGGGACAGGCCCCTGTATCTACCCGCCATTGCTCTGTGAGTCCTTGGGTCACATTCCCTCAGGGCCTGAGAGCATTGATAAGTCATGGTGTCCAATTAACTTCACACACGGGGCTTGCTGTTGCTGTGATGAGCTTTGCCAGACAAAGAGGTTTCTCCTTAAAAACAGAACTTCATATGTGTGTTTCTGTCCTGCTGTGTATGTGTGTTTTCTGTGTTTTAAGCAAAGAAGAGTGAATGTTGATCTAGTCAGAAGATCTCTGTGACCGTGTCATGGAGTCGGGCACGGGGAGGGCGTCACGGGGAGATCATGTGCATCCTGTGAGGCTGCGAGGCGGCTGCCTGGGTAGCGGTGAGGCTGAGCCCAGGGCTTCGTCCTCCTCCCCACCCCGGGTGTGTGCAGCCTGCTCCCGTGAGGAAGCTCTGCTGGGCGGTGGTGAGCCTTTCCCTTTCTTGATCCCTGAAGTCTCACCTCTCACTGCCGCCCTCACGCCCTGCGCTCTGTTCATCATGAACCCAGTGTTGGTGTGAGGTGTTACCTCAGCTGAGATGTGTCCCAACACACACACACAAACACACACACACACACACACACACACACGCATGCACACAGGCACACATGCACATGCACACACAGGCACACACACACACACACATACACACACACAAAGACACACACAGAGACACACACATGCACACATACACGCAGAGACACACACACACACACAGAGACACACACACACAGAGACACATGCACACAGACACACAGACACACTCAGCCACCTCCCCCTTGTGGCTCTCCTCTGTGACACATCTTCATCATCACCCTCAGAGGGCCTCTCTGCCCCTCCTGTCACTCAGATCTCCCTGAGGCTCCCTGCTAACGGGGCTCCACCTCTCTCTACTCCTGCCCACCTTCACAATGCTAAGCTCCAAGTGGAGGGAGGCCTCTGCTTCTCCTCTCTGGATGCTGGATGCCAGGGGGGAGGGGGGGTCAGCACAGACCAGCAAAGGGTGGCACTGAGGGTTTGCTGTGCTCTAAGTGGTGTGTAAGGGAGGAGCCTGAGCAGGAGAGGCAGCAGGTGCTGTCTTCTGTGCTGTGAGACCTGCGTTCCAGCTGAGCTCCAGGAGGGGCAGCTCTGGGTCAGACAGGGGCATACACCCTGCTCATCCTGCCTCTGAAATACAAGAGATGCCTCTGTGGTAGCTGAACTTTGGGGCTGTGACCTGACTCTGGACACCAACAGTCCCTCCTGGATGCCAGTGACAGGATTGCTCTGGTCTCAGGTTTATACCCAAAGGGTCATTTCCCCTTGGCGATCTTCCCCTGGGAAGAGCACAGAGGCCATTGTCCAATCCCAAATGGTCAGCCATAAACACACACCCACAAGTGACATCATACAGGGGGAGGAGTTAGCACTTATGCATTTAGGAAAGTACATGTATGCACATACATGCACACAGCAATAGTTACTGACAAAAGAGGCCATGACAGGAGAACATGGCTGGGTTGTAGGAGGCCTCAGGGGAGGAAAGGGAAGGGGGAGGTGATGTGAGTATGTGACAGTCTCAAAGAATAAGCGTCTCACTGGGTCTAAACCCCACGTGAGGGCGGGCCCCAGCCCAGCAGGTTCTCGAACGCAGAGTGAACCAGCGGTGTTCGTGGGGAGGTTTTTGTTTTGTTCTCTTCTGTTTTTTTTTTTTTGTTTGTTTGTTTTTTTTTTTCTTACAGATTTTTTGCTTATATATTATGGTTTCAGATTTTTGTTTTTTATTCCCGTGTGAATGTGTATCTGTATTTCTTCTGTTTTTTTTTTCCTTTGGCTTTTTTCTTCCTGACATTTTGTTTTGATCTTTTTTTCTTTTCTTTTTGTCCCAGTTGCCTGTTTTCTAATGTAGATTAAAGAAAGTGTGGGCTTGGGTGGGTGGAGAGGTGAGAAAACTGAACAGAATACATTGTATGAAAAAACTAATTTTTAAGAAATAAGAAAAAACCAGAATAATCCAGTGGGAGGTCAAATGGCTAATCAACCTCTCTGTTCACTCGGGGACTGGCACTCACGATGAGGGTTGAGACTGGAGAGGTGGCTCAGCGGTTGAGAAAACTGGCTGCTGTTGCAGAGGACATGGGTTCAATTCCCAGCACCGACATGGCAGCTCACAGCTCTCTGTAACTCCAAGTCCAAGGAATCTGAAGCACTGACACTGAATCACATGCAGGAAAGACACCAAAGAACTAAAAATAAAAATAATTTTAAAACACACGCCCCCACACGCGAACAACACACACATACACACAGAGACACACACACACAGACACACACACACACACACACGCACACACACTCAGCCACCTCCCCCTTGTGGCTCTCCTCTGTGACACATCTTCATCATCACCCTCAGAGGGCCTCTCTGCCCCTCCTGT
>REGO01000896.1:313353-343198 GCA_010120015.1 Rhombomys opimus
CAGAGGGGGCTGGGGCGAGCTTGCGTCTGGTCATTTTGGGCTGCAGAGGGACTCGGGCATCTCGTCCCCAGAGAAGAAGTTAATTCCTGTCTCCGCAGCTCGGTTCTTCGAACAATTTAAAGCTGAGTGTCATTTCCTCAACGGGACGGAGCGAGTGCGGTTTCTGGAAAGAAACTTCTACAACCGGGAGGAGTACGTGCACTTCGACAGCGACGTGGGCGAGTACCGCGCGGTGACCGAGCTGGGGCGGCCCAAAGACGAGTACTGCAACAGCCGGAAGGACATCCTGGAGAACCCACGGGCCGCGGTGGACACGTTCTGCAGACACAACTACCGGGTCGTGGAGAGCTTCACTGTGCGGCGGAGAGGTGGGCGGGACGGGCGGCCTGCAGGGAAGAGGGACCGCGGGGAGGGAGGACGGTGAGCGAGCAGGGGGAGGCGCGAGCGCGCTCCTGGGCAGGAGCCGCAGGGGTTGGTGGGGTCCCAGAGCCGCAGGTTCAGCGCGGGATTCCTGACAGCTCGTCCCCTGCGGCGGCCCCGAACAGCTCGTCCCCTGCGGCGGCCCCGGGCCGGAAGCCGGGGAAACGGTTACACACGCTGAGCTGAGGCGGGAGAAGGGCGAGCAGAGGGAGGTGAACCCGCAGCCCAGGGTGTGCGCTTCCCGGGGACAGAGTCCGCCGAGGGAGACCGGCCGGGGCGCCCGAGGCCTCCCCCAGGAGGAGCAGGCCGCGGTTGCCCTGGCGTCAGCCATGTGCAGGGTTCGAATCCCACGTTACAGCTCCAAACTTTTCTGAGGACTTTACTTGTCTTTCCTCTCTGCACACACGAGGTGGCTCCGCAGATGCCCTGGCCTGGTGGACCCAGGAGCCGCTCGTGTTGCACAAGGGACTTAGCTCTGTGTCTTGCCTGCAGTGGGTCTCTGGTGAGATCCCAGACATTGTGGGTCACAGCTGGGGCAGAGGAGGTCACAGCTGGGGCAGAGGAGGTCACAGCTGGGGCAGGGGAAGGTCACAGCTGGGGCAGGGGAAGGTCACAGCTGGGGCAGAGGAGGTCACAGCTGGGGCAGAGGAGGTCACAGCTGGGGCAGAGGAGGTCACAGCTGGGGCAGGGGAAGGTCACGGGCAGATGCTGATGGGGTGCAAACATTGCTTCTTGCTTAGTCAGAGGCTTCACTCAGACCCGGAGGAAGGGGCTCCTCTCTCCCCCCATGTCCCAGTGTTTCCGGGACCTTCCATCTGGCCTCAGGTGTGCCTCATGATGACAGCGACCCCGGGAGAAGTGTGGGCTGAGGTGAGGGACGGAGCCTGGAGAGAGGAGAACAGCCCTCATGTCCCGGATCCTGTGGGATGAGGGGCTGGCGATGGAGCAGTTGGAGGTGAATTGGAGGCCTGTGAGGAAGGAGACTGAGGCGTAGGACAGGGACATGAGGAAGCTGAGAGGGCAGCGTGAGGACACTGGTCACACTGGCCCCGCACTCTCTCCTCCATGCTGAAAACACTCCCGCAGTCCAGGATGCTGGGCTTGCAAAGGCAGCTCCTGGAGAGGTGTCAGAGCGAGCTGTGAGGGGTGAGTGGGGGTGGGAGAAGCATGTCCTGGGAACGGAAGGTTCCAGAAAGAACCTCAGGGTCTGCAGGACTGGGAACTCACTGGCACCCCGGTGATTCTGGAGGTTGGGATGGTGCAAGTCCGCAGCCTAAGTCCCCTTGATGGTCCTTCATTGTCCACATCGGGCTCTGACATCCTTGACAAGAATTGAAACATTTAGGTGTCTGGAATTTATAGTCTCCCAACCAAAAGCTGAGGCTGTCATCAGAGAGCAGCTAGGCCCATGGCTGCAGTTCCTCACCCTGCCATGCCCCGCCCACCTGAGGCTTCCATGATGCACTTGAAAACTATTTATTCATCAATTCCTGTTGCCATGGGAACACCACAGAGTAATCACTGTGGAAACACAGGATCTGGGTCATCTTACTCTATTCCTGGACCATGATCTCACATATCTAACTCCAGAAAACACTGTCCCGTGTCCCCTCTGAGGTGACCCCTGGATCTTACACTGACTGACCACAAGGAGCCTCTGGCTTTTTCTTTCTTTCTTTTCTTTAAATATTTATTTATTTTATGTGGATGAGTGCTCTACTGCATGTGCACCTACACACCAGAAGAGGGCGCCAGATCTCACTATAGATGGTTGTAAGCCACCCTGTGGGCGCTGGGAATCAAACTCAGGACCTCTGGAAGAGCAGCCAGTGCTCTAAACTGCTGAGCCATCTCTCCAGTCCTGCCTCTGACTTTCTTTTAGGTCTAAATTCCGTGCTGGTTTTTTTTTTCTTATTTACATATTTTTACTTTGCTGGATGATGTCACACTTGGCCTTTATCATTTCATTATTTAATGTGCTGCTGTTACCATGGTGATAGATCTGGCTGTATTTTCAGGTCCCATGTTATTTCTCTGTGTCACTGAGATGGTGTGGACCTCACATCCTCTGTCAGGTCTTCTCCTGTCTGGTGTGGGAGAGGCTGTGGTTCCAGGACCCCAGGGACACCCGACAGCCAGACACTTGGGCCCCTTCTATAAAAGGAGCCAGGGCTGGCACACAACCTGTGCATATGCTCCTCAGTAGCCATCTGTAGCTCACTCAAGAGGTCGCCTGGTTCCCTGACAAAGGCCTGAGTTTGGGGTTCTGACTGAAAAGGTTTGGCCATCTTCCCACACCCAGAATAAGGAGAAATGGACAGAAAGGGAAACTGAGGTTGGTTCCAGCCGGTAGAGCCAGGGATACAGTTGATGTGTCCTTCCAGGTGTCAGAAGTGACAGCAGGAAAAAGAAAAAGCCAGGATGCATGCAGTTGTAGAGATGGCAGGCTGTGGGGTTAGGGCCAGGTGTGGTCAGGTACAGTTGTGGGGTTAGGGGCAGGTGTGGTCTCAGGTACAGCTGTGGTCAGGGGCAGCTGAGGGCCTGGGCACAGCTGTGGGCTCAGGTATAGCTGTAGGGTCAGGTACAGCTGTGGGGTTAGGGACAGGTGTGGGCTCTGGTGCAGCCAGGTGCACTGTGATTCTGGTTTGCTGTGTGTCCTAGTTAGTTACTGTTGGTGCACTAAAGTATCTTGACCAAAGAAAACCGAGGAGGAAAGAGCTTATTTAGCTTAAACCTCCACATCACTCTTCATAATCAAAGGAAGTCAGGACAGGAACTCAAGCAGGGCAGGAACCTGGAGGCAGGGGCTGATGGCAGAGGGGTGCCTCTTGCTGGCTTGCTTCCTTTGGCGTGTTCAGCCTGCTTTCTTATAGAATCCAGGACTACCAGCCCAGGGATGGCACCACACACAGTGGGCTGGGCCCTCCCATATCACTCACTGATTAAGGAAATGCCCAACAGGCTTACCTACACCTGATTTTATGGAGGCATTTGCTGAAGTGGGGTTCCCTCCTCTCAGGTGACTTTAGCTGTGTCAATTGGACATAGAACTAGCCAGGATGGTTTGTAACGTCGAAACCCCCAACCCTGTTTGCACAACTCAAGGTGTGGTGGGGGAGGAGGCAGATTCCTTACTCATCTTGAGAAGATGGCAGAGGGATGAACCGACAATGAGAAAAGAAACGAAGCCTTCTCTGAACTGGTTCTATCGGAGGGAGAGAGATTTACAGTGACATGCCGTAGGCATGGCTGTGACAATGAGCTGGCTTCTTCAACTGGGACAGGATCCTCCCAGCTCTGCCATCTGCTGCTTGTCCTCTGCTGTGCGTGGGTCAGGGCGCACACTTCAGCTCAGCCCGTGGTCCCTGCAGCTCACACTGACAGGCCCCTGCTGAGGAGACCATGGATCCCTGTGTCAGGCCATTAACGATAATGATGTAAGATTGGCAACGTTGATTTATTCAGAGTTTTGCCAACACAGAGCAGAGTGACCCTCAGTGAGTCTCTCCCCCCCCCTCCCCGAGCTGGCACCATCTACACACACAAGACCAGAGAACCCGGGACACCGCTGGGTGACTTAGCTGTTGGGGAAATGGCCACAGTGGGAGAAGCGCCTTGCCCTCCCTGCCCGGAGCCTCACCTCCTGGCGATTCCTGCAGGGGACGGAGCCGACAGTAAAGTGTGGAAAGGACCCCAAATCCAGGGAGCATGCCTGCTGGCTCCTTAGGCCTGCCTGGACTCCAGCCTGGGTGGATGGAGGCGGACAGGAGGCCAGCAGCAGGACGGCTCCGCCCTCGTGACTCACTCTCACCCCCTTCCTCCTCCAGTTGAGCCCAAGGTGTCTGTGCACCCTGCAAACACACAGCGCCTGGGGCACCACAACCTCCTGATCTGCTCTGTGAATGACTTCTACCCGGGCGACCTTGAGGTCAGATGGTTCCGGAACGGCCAGGAGGAGAAGGCTGGGGTCTCGTCCACCGGCCTGATCCCCAATGGAGACTGGACCTACCAGGCCCTGGTGATGCTGGAGACGGTTCCCCAGAGCGGAGAGGTCTACGCCTGCCGGGTGGAGCATCCCAGCCTCAGCAGCCCTGTCACCGTGGAGTGGAGTGAGTGGGAAAGCCCTAGCCCTGGAACCCCCGCCCACCAGGAGGGGCGTGGCTCACCTCCGCCTCTCAGCTTTCTCTGGCCCTGTGAGGCCCCGCCCACTAGGGAGGGGCGTGGCTCACCCTGTGTCCGCTTTCCCTGTCCACACACTGTTTCACAGTTCTGTGCTGTCCTCGCTCTCCTTCAGCGCGGGTCACACGGGGACACGTGTGATGCTTCTACGGCACCTTTGCCCCCTGGGAAGCAGTTATGCCGCCCCACACTCTTAGAGCCTGCCAGTGAGGTCACGGGCCCTGGGACCTGCTTGGCCCTGGCTGCAGCCTCTGCCTCTGGCTGGGTTGTGTTTCTGCTGCTGCTCATGATGAAGATGGACAAGGAGCGCGCGGGGCCCGGGCCCCCCCCAAGGACGTCCTGTCTCAGCTCTGCCTTTGCTTAGCTCTCTCACCCTCAGGGCTGCCTCCTCAGAGCTCAGCGGCTTCCCATCAGCCCAGCTCAGGGCGGCCATGTTTCAGCCATGCTGTGAGCCTCTCTGCTTTCTCAGCATCACCAGGGGCCATCAACTCCAGCTCTTCTAGACAGGTTCTTCCTGGGTCTCAGAGCTCTCAGTGTCTCTCAGTGTCTGGGGTCCCAGGAGGGAACCGGGGTCTGGGCTGAAGTCCTCCAAGCCTGGCCTTGCTTCTCAGGGGCGCAGTCCACATCTGCACAGAACAAGATGCTGAGTGGAGTCGGGGGCTTCGTGCTGGGCCTGCTCTTCCTTGGAGGCGGGCTGTTCATCTACCTCAGGAACCAGAAAGGTAAGGGCCTTGTGGTGACTCCACAGCATCTCAGGGGAAAGCCAGGGCTCTGTTCTCAGCGTGTCACGGGCCTGTGACCTCAGCTTCAGTGGACTCTGAGCCCCAGTCTGTAGTTCCTGGGTTGAACCCTGAGGAATGATAAGGTAGAGATGGGAAAGTTAGGGCTGAGGACAGAGGAAGAGTGAAGGAAGAGCCATGGGCACTGGTGTGACTGGAGCTTCCTGAGCCCTCCCTCCGTCCGTGCTCCTCTCCACCACGGCTGCTGTGGGCTGAGGAAACAGGAGCCTCGTGTGGTAGCTCAGAGTCTCGGGACTGTGTCTGGGGACAGATCTGTCTCCATGCATTTAAGCCTCTATTCTGTTCTGTCTTTTCCAGGACAGTCTGGCCTTCAGCCGACAGGTAATGCCCTTCAGTCTTCTCAGAGACAGACCTGCTTTCCCTCCAGTGTGGGGCTGGGCAGTGATGGACACTGGGCAGAAACCCTGGGGAAGATGTAGATCCAGAGTCTGGCCGGTAGTTTGCTCTGAGCCTTGTTCCCACACTTACTGGAGGCCTGTGCTCTGAGGTGGCTCGGGGCGTGAGAACTTCCTCTCTGCTCGCTGCCATGCTGTCAGGAGAGGTGCTCAGAGAAGCCACCGCAGAGTCAGGTCTGGAAACACACTGTCCCCTGTGCTCTGCAGGACTCCTGAGCTGAGATGAGGGAACAAGGCTGAAGAAAGGAGTTCTCCTCGTCTCCATGCCACGAAAACATGTCCCGCTTGGCCCACATTCCTCCAGAGACAGTGCTCCCCAAGACCTGCCTCCTAATCCTGGACCCTGCAGAGCTGTGCTCCCAGCCTAGCCCCTCCTGGGCCTGGCAGCCCCAGGACACAAAGACTTCTCATCACCTTTCCTGCTCCCTTTTGTTCCCATCCTTTGTCTTGTGCTTCTGAGCTAGTTGGCTGTTACCTGATTTCTTACATCAAATAAAGATGGAATGAAAATCGGCTGATTCGTAGTTTCATAGATAAAAAATAGCAAGGAAAAAGGAAGGACACACTGGAAGACACTGTTATGCATTATAGGCCTGGGGGATAGTACATAAGAGGTAAGTTCAGTCTGAATACACTACTTGTTAAGCAGAATATTTTTCTGGATTGGACTGAATTGTAAAAGACAACATCAGTGCAGACACAGGCATTGAAGCGCATGGTCTGGATGTCCCTGAGAGGTTGTGTCTGAGGAGGGAGATGCTCTGACAGCCTGTCACAGTGCAGGCGAGAACACAGTCAGGGCTAGATCCCACAGGCTCTGCCCTTTGCCGCACGGAGCAGCTGGATGTGCAGGGAAAGGTGCTTGCATTGGGCGAGAGTCTGGGAGGCTCTGCTGGGGCTGCACCTGATGAGCCAGTCTCGGGACGCCTGAGGCTTTCCTCTGCCCTCCACACAGGGGACACACATTTAATAAAGCAGTGAGTGTCCACAACCAACTCAAGGATAATGAAAGAAGTGAGACAACGGAACTATGGCTTTCAAAAGTCAATCTTCCGGTAGGTAATTTCCTGAGGAAAATATGGTTCCTAGAGGAACTTTATAGAAAATAAACCTATGAGGAGCAGGGAGATGGCTTGGTGGGTGAAAGTGTTTGCTCCAAATTTGACTCCTAGAGAGGACACAAAGGTGGAAGAAACAATTCCACAAACTTGTCCTCTCACCCCTTCACTCAAGTCATGGTGCATGCAAGTAGACAGACAGACAGATTAATACTTAAAATGTTTTAAGAGAAAAAAGAAAAAAATATCAAAATTAAAGACTGATTTTACAGGAGGCTAAAACCATATTATATGTATTATATGCCTTTTGTGTGCACGCGTGTGCTGTGTGTGTGCACTCGTGTGAGCATGCGTGTGGGAGCGGAGACTCACTGCGTGTCCTCCTGAGTTCACCTCTGCAGAGTCTCTCACTGAACCTGCAGCTCACCGATTGGTCCTCCTGTGTCCTTCCAGACAGTGGGGTTACAGCGCACAGCCCAGGCCTGGCTCTGTGTGTGTGCGGGAACCTGAGGTCAGGTCCACAGCTGTAGAGCTTTTACTGATGGAGGTGTTACCCTCCGTATGTGCATCTGTTTAATACACACTTGAGAGTCATTCACTGTTGACTGTGGGGCGGGGACTGAGGTCAGAATCCTGAATCCTGAGGCTGATGCAAAGATGCTTAGAGTCTGAAGTTGATAGAAGAGTGTGTCCCCAGCTCAGTCCTGTCAGGAAAATAAATCACTGCTGAATAAAATTAAAGCCAAAGAAAACACAACATGTTAGTGTGTCCATGACTGTCACCATCACCCATTGCCACCACCATTGTACACACACACACACACACACACACACGCACACGAGGGTGAAAATCCCCTCCAACCTAAGATGCTTCGGTGGGGAGGGGTGTAATGGGCCGAAGGGAAAAGGTGTCGACAGCCTCTTAGGTTGTGCCTCTTCCATATAACTCAGCCATGTCACTGCTCGGAGCACGTCTGTGAATGAACACAACAAACCCCAGGAAGGCAGTGGCACAGACGTTTGGAGACGAGGCTTCAGCAGCCACACAGCGGAGCCGACCCCGATCCCCACCACCCAGGGAACCACAGCCACCACCCAGGATGCCACTCAACAGCCAGGGAGCGGGAAGAGCAGCGAACTTCAGGAGGATGTGTGAGTGAAGGGGTCCAGACACCGGTTGTTACACCTGATGTTCAGGAGGAGAGGCCAAGGCCGTGACTGGCCAGTTAAAGCAGCTGTGTGTTGTGTGGACAGGACTAGCCAGTGGGCTGCCTCTGCTGGCCTCTTGAAGTCCCTCTCCCAGGATACATAAGTGTTCACAGGGGCAGAGGGCTGGCAGCTCTGGTAAAAGGACACAGTGAAAGGAAGGAACAAAGGCAAGAACACGCACCTGGGGCAACTCAGCTTACATCACACCTAACAAGCAGAGCTTACTCTCAGCTACAAGTTGAAACTTTATTGCAAGGACTCAACATGGGACAAGCAGGGACTTCTCCCTTAGCTGGGATTGAACACAGGGCACACGGGGACTTCTTTTTAACCGTCTTAGCTGCAAAGAGAACTCTCAACCTGTAAGGTACAGTTTTCTGCTTTGGTCTCCCATTAGCCTGGGAGGTATTTGTTTGTGTTTTGGTCTCACATCAACGTTTGAAGTAAATACCTCATGTTTGTGTTTTGGTCTCACACAGCATCCACTGTGAGGTTGTTTTTTTAAAATGACAAAGATACAACAGATCTGATATGAAAGAGTTTTATTTGGGGGAAGGGAAAGAGAAATGAGTTAGGGCCTGAGTGAGCCATGAGGGTGGGGAGAGAGACAGAGAAAGAGTGACAGAGAGAAAGAAAGAGAGAGAGAGATGGGGAGGGTGCCCAGGGCAGAGAGAGTGCAAGAGAAGAGGAGTGAAGGGTGGAGGGGTAAGATGCCCGGGCCCCTGTTGGCATTGGCCAATAAAGACATCCCAGATGGCCAAGCAACCTAGCAGTGGACTAGTGCATTGACTTGTGAACTAACATTCCTTCCTTTTCCTATAATTAAAAGGGGGGGGGGGAAGCTTGGGAGGGGTGGCAAGGTGGGAATGAAGATATTGGACTGCTTCTTATGCAAGGCAAGTTAAAGTTTATAAATGTAGGTTCAGGAAGCAGCTCTTGGCTGCCATGCAAGGGAGAGAGAGAGAGAGAGAGAGAGAGAGAGAGAGAGAGAGAAAGGGAGAGAGAGAGAGAGAAGTAAGAGCACCAAAATGTCTGGAATACATGGTGAGGAAGAGGGGAAGCCCCTGCCCTGGAAAGTTCAGGGTAGAGGGTGGAGTTGCCAGCCATCCCCAGCAGCAGATAGGGACTGAGGAATGCTGGGAGAACGCTGGGCCTGAAGCACAGCATTGCAGCCTTTTGTTGATAGTAAGTGGATAATAGGCAAAGATATCAATCGTCTTTAGCTGCTTCCTGCTGGGATGGCAACAGGGAGGGCAAGAGGGTGAAATGCCCAGGAAGAGCAGGCTGTTGTGCTGTTGTATTTGCTGTCCAGGATCTGAGAACATGTGTGGCTTGGAGGGAAAGTGCAGCTTTGGCTTGACACAGTCTGCCAAGTTAGGTTGCAGCACCTGTGGGTAGCTGTTTTGGCATTGTCGTGGATGCAGGAAATACCTGGCAGGGTACTGGAGCATAGATATGGGCAGAAGACAGATTTAAGTAGGTTAGGGAGAAAATTTCTTTTAGGTGTACATTTAAAACCTTTTGAGAGAGCGAGCAAAGAGGAAAGGTTTTAGAGGGAAGAGAGACTTGAACATGGGAACCTCCATTTACCGATCACTGGCAGTAATTACAAAGGTTTTGTTTGGATCTGTCATCTCAAGGAAATTAAGGCCAGGTTTGTTTGCAGAGGTGCGTAAGCTTGGAAGCCCTTAATTCAGGTGCTCTAAAATTCTCCAGAAGACAACCCAGTGGGGAGTCTGGAGGAGCGGAATTATGCACTGTTCTCATTGGGCAGGTAGGACTCAGTGACCTGTCAAAGCGTCCCAAGGGCAAGGTTTGACTCAGTAGATTGGTACAGTCTGTTCTAGCTGCTTGTCAGGGCTGGTCAGAGACCAAAGGCACAGTTGCCCGTAGCAGACACAGTTACCTATTGATAGGATATCGTAGGAGTGTGAGGGGGGAGGGAGAGAAACCGGGCAGGTAGAGGGATTTCACCCAAGGAAGAAGGGCCTAGGTGAAGGGTTTAGATGTGGGTTGGCAAGAGCAGCAGAAAGCATTGAGGCCAACCAGAAGTGAAGACTCACCAATCAGCCGGTGTCGGGTGCAAGAATTAGCAATCGGGAGGCCAGGAAAGGGGAGTCCCCAAACGGGGAAGGGGCAGAGATCCCACCTCTGAGGAAGGCAGTACGCTGTTGATTGGCAGTCCTTGTCTGGGTTTCATTTGGCCTGAGAGGTGGATTCAGGTGGATTTCCTGCAGCTCACAAGGATCCCTTTTTAATTTTACTGAAGAGGGACGGATACTTTCTTTCAAAGAGCCAACAACGTGTTTGCTGAGGCTCTTGTTGGGACATGCCCCACGCTGACTTCAGCAGAAACAGTTGAAACAGTCCAACGAAAGTTTCTTTTATTCTGTCTATTGAGCCTGGCACCCTGGGCAGCACTTGTAAAATGTGTGGGTTTTTTTCTTTATGTTTATTTAAAGTTTCAGTAGACAGTATAAAAGAAACTTTCATTCGAAACTGTTGTCTCCGAGGATTAAGGCCTCTATCAGCCAACCTAGGCATCGTCCTGGAAGCGTCTAGCCTCTCCACAATCTAACCCAGGCCAAGAATGTTTTCAGCCTCTGAGACTTCCTGCTGAATAAGCTCACCCTCTCTTGTTCTTACAGAGCTCCGTGCTGGATGGTTCAGCTCAGCTGTTCTGGCTCAAACACCTCGCCTAGATGACTTATACAATCTGGCCTTTCTCTCAGTCCCTGAATTGCTCTGCTTGGCTCAACTAACTCCAGCAATCTTTTCTAATCTCCTGGCTCCTCATTCTCTGGCCCATTCAGTCTTCACCTGAGTTCTCTTCTCTCTGTAACCTGTCTCTTTATGACTGGCCCTATAAAACTGCCTCTTCTCTCTCCCCTCATTGCCCCTTAAGTAGCTTTCCTTTCCCTTCTTTTCTCATGAGGGTTGGGTGTATCCTATCCTGTCAAATCTCTCTCTGATTCATTATATGTTCTGCCACTCAATTAGACATCACCTTCAAACATGGGTGGTATCTTTTACAAACTAACTTTACCTTCATCGTTGGGAGCAAAGGTGTGTACCACCACATCTGGACCTAAGCTTTTCTTTACCTGAAACTTTCTCTGTACCAGACTGCCCTTGAACTCAGATCTTCTTGCCTCTGTCTTCCGGATTAAAAGCATGTTTGTATTCCAGCCAGATCACACAAACCTAGAAGGTCTTTGGATGTGATGTCTTCTTGCCAGAAATGCCATGTTCTGAATTAAAATTCCTCTAAACAGAATCAGTGCAATCCCTATCAAAAGTTCAAGACAATACTTCACAGAAATTGAAAGGACAATTTTCAGCTCCGTTTGGAAACACAAAAAAGCCAGGATAGGTGAACAATTCTGAATAGTAAGAGAACTGATGAGGGTATCACCAGCCACACCTCCAGCTCTGTTGTACTAAAGAGCTGCAGTAATAAAAAGAAGATGGTGTTGCATAAAAACAGACACGTTGATCGAGGGGGCGAACTGAAGACCCAGACACGTCCACACACCTGACTTTTGACAAAGAAGTAAAAAAGACACAGTGTGTAAAAGCCTCTTCAACTGGTGGTGCAGGTCAAACTGGACGGCTGCACGTGGAAGAATGCGAGCTGATCCTTGCTTATCACCTGCACAAAACTCATCTCCAAATGGATCAAGGACCTCAGCAGATGGCTGGGTACCCTGAGCCCGATAGAGAAGACAGTGGGGTACAGGCCACAAGACCAACAATTAATAAATGGGACCTCATGAAAAGAAAAACTTCTGTACAGCAAAAGGCACCATCATATAGCAAAGTGGTAACCTACAGAATGGGAAAATATCTTTACCGATTACACATCTGATAGAGGGGTAGTATCTAACACATATAAAGAACTGAAAAAAAAAAGCTAAGCATGAGGAAAATAATGAACACTCACAAAAAGAGAACTACAGATCTCAGCAGAGAGTTTTCAAAGGTGAAACTCAGAGAAACACTTTTAAAATGTTCCACATCCTTGCTTATTTTGATTTTCATACAGTGTGTGGGGTTGTATATGTGTATTTCTTGGGTGTATTTTTTTTGTGTGTGTGTGTGTGTGTGTGAAAGAGAGAGAGGACAAAGTTGGATAAGGAGAGAGGTTGGAAGACACTGGAAGAAACTGGGGAAGGGAAAACATGATCAAAATATATTCTGTGAAGCATTTTTAAAAAGCTTTAGAAGAAAGCCCCCGTAACAGTTCTGAGTACAGGGTTAGGTGCTCACGAACTCGGTCAATGGATTCCAGTGACAGCCACGGCAGCGTGGCAAATTCTGCCCCGAGAACTATCGAGGCAGACAGAGTGTCTTTCAGGACAGTGGATCAGTGTTAGCGTTCCTATATGGAGCTGTCACTCACGGCGCAACCCTTACTTGTTGCCTTTAAGTAACATACCGGGTAATCATTATGTAATAGGAAGTTCCTATTTCACCAGTGCTGTGAGTTTACATTTAGTGGTTGTGGCCCTTATATGCATCCATCAGCAAAGACTTCTTATGCCCTTTCTTAGGAGAAAGTAGAAGGGGAATAAATCACAGAGGATTTCCCTCAGCAGGGGAAGTCGTGGCGGGAACCCTAATCGGGACTGGACTCTCACAGGTTTAATAAATCGCAGGGCAGAATGGTGGTGCCAAGGCTGCCCTGAGTCAGAAGAGGTGGCCCGGCGCAGTGTCCACTCCAGGGCTGCGGACGCACCCTGATCAGAGCTTTGCAGCTCTGAGCCTGAGCGGTCTGCTTAGCAAAGGAAACTGGAAACCTCAGAGAGCCCTCCCCCTGCACCTCCGACCGATGCTGCGCCCCCTCTGCGGCCGATTGGCTCTTCAGCGCTGTGGCTGCCCCGCCCGGCAGTGGGTGGGCTCGCTCACCTTCCCCAGCCAGCCGGGCTGGCCGGCCTCTCTGCCCACTGTCCTCTCTCCTCCCCACCAGCATGGTGTGTCTGTGGCGCCCCAGAGGCCCCTGTGTGGCAGCTGTGATCGCGGCGCTGATGGCGCTGAGCCCTCCCGTGGCTTTGGTCCGGGACCCCCGACGTAAGTGCACGCCTCAGGGCTGGGCTGCTGGGGGTTGGGGAGGAAGGGGGACAGCTTCAGTTTGTCTTCAGTAGGTAAACTTGACATTTTTTTTTTCCCTTTGACTACTTCCTTTAAACACAAAATGCTAAATTATTTCCATATAAAAGGGTCTTGGACGCTCCTCTGAGGCCGGTGAATGGAAGGAATCAACACATGGGTCGTGTGCCCCTCCTCATGAGACCCCTCCAGCCTGACCTCACATGTCCTAGGGGCTTGAAAAGATGAAGGAGTCAAGGAGCTAAAAGAATGGCCTGTCTAGAACCTCTCTAAATTGTTAGGATAGAAAAGGGGGGGAGGGATTCTCTGAAGATTTTATGAGCAGTGAAGGGATCTGGGGAGCCCTGTCCTAGGAGACCCTGTCCTGGCCTCTCTCTGGGATCTGCAGCATTGGCACTTCTGGCTATGATGCCAGGAGGAATCGGGGGCATTTTCTTTTACCCCCGAACCCTAATGTTTAGGGACCCTGCACCCGTGCTGGGGGTGCTGTCATGGGAAGCATGCAGTGTCATCTCTTCTGCGGAAGGGACCCTGGGGCCGAGCCTGGAACTTAATGCTTGGTTCGGCCTCTGAGACAGGGAGCATCAGTGGTGGGCTGCCTGGCACCTCGAACTCAGCCGGTCCTCTGAAAACCCAGCGCAGGCCGGAGTCTGCTGCGGCTCGGAACCGCCCTGCGCCGTTTCCCTAGCGCCAGCTGCATTCCTGCCAGAGCGTAATCTCGGACCTTTCCCAGGACACCTGGTTGTCTTAGGCTGCGTAAGGACATGAAAGGAACACAAGTCTTACATATGTGTGTATGTATATATATACAGTGTATGTATATATGTGCATATGTGTCTATATATATCACGAGTCTGTGTGAGTGTATATGTGAGTGTGTGTGCACACGTGTGAATGCTGATTTTTTTGTAGTTCTAGAGGCTGGGAAGTACAGTGTTCATATGCTCACAGCTACTGTGTGCATGTTTGCTTCATGATCCCATGCAGGGAGGTAGGACAGAAAACTAAGCGAGAGAAAGAAAGGAAGAGAGGGAGGGAGGGGAGGACGGAGGGAGGAAGAGACAGAGAGAGAGAGAGAGATATGGACAGGAGACAGAGACAGAGAGAGACACACAGAGAAACAAAGGAACAAAGAGAGCAAGCTGCTTTTGCAAGTCCACAGTAATGATCCAGCTCCCACGACAAAGACAAGGTCCCCATGACAGGTCACTTCCGGATGCTCTACTTCTCCCCTCTGTTCCAGAGGGCGGTACTTCCAGCTCACCAACTTTACAGGGCACTCTGCACACCAGAGTGCCATGACTCCAAAACCACATCTTTTTTCACAGAACATGAGGCGGAGATCCCTCGAGGTATCAGGGAGCCTTCGCCTGTGGCTTCCCTCTTCAAGTCCAATGACCAACGCACTCACATGGATATACTCGGCTTTGCCTTAGGGGACCCTGTGGTGGCTTTAGCCCTGTGCAGCCCAGGGGGCGCCTGGTGGGGTCTGTTTGTGGTGGCCCAGGCCTTGCAACAAAACTGGCTCATGCATCACAGGGAAATGCAGGGAAACCCCCATGGCCAGCAGCCCTAGCTCTCTGCACCTGCAGACCAGAGGCCACTGAGGACGCCAGCGTCAACAGCTGTGCACTGTGGCCTGGTGTGTAAGCCGCACCTGGACCCCCTTGTGCTGTGGACTGGGAGGGCGGGGCCCTGTGCTGGGCGAAAAGGAGGAGATGCCAAGTGTTCGCCTCCCTCTTGGGTCAGGGCTTAAGCACAAGGTGAGAAGTTCAGTCTGGAATCTGACTTCAGTCAGCAAACAAGCGTTTGGCTGGGCGTCCACCCATTTTCTCAGGCGCCCTGCGCCCTCAGGCTGGGCCACTGGCTGAGGAAGGCCGCGCAGATGAGTGCTGCTAAGTCCAGGGAGACACAGGGCAGCAATGCCCACACTCCCAGCATCAGGCAGGCACTCGGGGTGTCTGCGGGTCGTGAGACGGGCTTTGTCCGTCTTGGAATTCACTCCTTGGGGTCAGAAATTTGTTTCTGGGCGGAGAGAGGGTTGTTCAGGGCTCTACCGAAGCTCTGGCTCACAGCCGTCTGTTCTGGCTTCCGAATAGCACACAAGTGGTGCACGCGCACACTGAGAGGAGTTCCCCCCACGCCTGAATAAAAATAGACACGTGCAGTTCAGAAGAACAGAAACAGCCTATCTGAGGGCTAGTGTGATGGCCCAGTGGGTAAGCGTGCACACCACCAAGCCTGACAGCTGAGTTTGATCCCTGCTCACAGGGTAGGGAGCTGAACTTGTCTTCTGACACACACAGGTGCCAGGACACACATACACACGCGCTAAACAAGATGCGACAAAAACCCAAAAAGTTTATTAAAATGTGTTATCAGGGTAACCTGGGCTACACTGTGTTGGTACGACACAGCAAGTTTCTGTTACTGTGTGTGTGTGTGTGCACACCTGCGTGAAGATTCCCACAGAGTTTAGGAGAGGACGTTGGATCCCGTGGAGCTGGAGCTACAGGCAGCTATGCTCTGCCTGACGCAGGTTCTGGGGTCCAGCCCTGGGTCCTCTGTAGCAGCAGCGAGCGCTCTCTCCAGCCGCTGACATCCATCGGTGTGCCTCCAGTGGCTGGTGACCCAGCCAGACTGCAGAGAACGCATCCCTCCTCCTTTCACCTTTTGTCACCTCCCTCCCTCTACCATCCCCAGGCGCTAGCCACCACGCCCCACCTCAAGCGAGTGGGAACCTGTTGTATTTGTCTTTCTGAATCTGCTTCTGTCACTTAGCATCACAGCTTCCTGTGGCTTCCAGGCTGCTCCAAGTGGCGGCATCTCATTCCCTGCGTGGCCGAGTAAGATTGCGTTGTGTACACACAGCACACTTCCCCCATCTGTCCATCCACGGGTAGGCATCTCTGCTGTTTGTTTTGGATACAAATATTTCATCTTTGGGTTAATACCCACGAGCGTCTGGTTTTATGAGGATTCTCCACCTGTTCACCACGATGGCTATATTAATCCTCATTTCCAAGAGTGTGAGGTTTCCCTTTCGCTCTATCCTCACCAGCACTTGTTAATGTCTGCTGAGCCACCTTAACTGCTGAGACAACATCCCGCTGGGGTTTGGGTGTCTCTCAAATGCTCGTTGGGTGTTGGCATGGCCTGTCTTCTCCTGGGAGATGTCTTTTTAGTTCCCTTTCCTGTGTTTTGACTGGCTTATTTGGTTTTCTGATGCTCACATTTTTGAAAGATTGCTTATGTATATGGAAGGTTTAACTGTGTGTGTGTGTGTGTGTGTGTGTGTGTGTGTGTGTGTGTGTGCAAGCTGTGAGTATGCAGTGCCCACAGAGGCCAGAGGAGGGCAATGGATCCTCTGGAACTGTAGTAACAGGTGGTTGTGAGCTTCAAACCCAGGACCTCTGTAAGAGCAGCCAATGCTCCTAACCACTGAGCCAACTCGTCAGCCGTAGGCCTGGTCTTTAAAGGTTCCTTTCAGCAAGTTCATTATTGCTACAGAAAGTGCACAAAAGCCTTGTGTGTGCTGATTTCGATCCTGTAGCTTCACTGAATTCAGTTCTAACAGCTTTTGGTGGATTATTTAGGTTTTTATATGTATTAAAATCGTGGTGCCTGCAAACATGGATAACTTCCTTCCAACTCGCATATTTCCAATTTTTTATTGTTTAGTAGCTCTTGCAGAGGCTCCCACTAGTGCGCCGTACAAGAGCAGTGAGCGTGGACGGTTTCTATCTTATTTGATCCAGGAAGAGATGGCGTTGGCGCCACCCACTCTGAAGCCCACCGAGGTTTTTATACATTGCTGTTACCCTTTTGATGTATGTTCCTTCTACACCTAATTCTTTTTTTTTTTTTAGTCTTGCTTATCATAAACAGCATGAACTCTACCAAGAGCTTTCCTTTTGTCTGCTGCCGTGGCCTTCCTTCTGCTGGTTTGCTATTTCATACTCATTTTCTTGCACATGTCAACCCATCCTTGCATCTGAGAGCTGAGTCGTACCAGACACGGCCTGTGAATTTTTGGCGTGCTGTTGAATTTGATTTCCTAATTTTATTGGAAATTTTGGAATCTCTGTTCATAAAGGGTACGACCCTGGCTTAATTTTGGCTGGATCTTTGCCTATTTGTTTCCGGGAATCCTGGCCTCACAAGGAAGAGTGTGCAAAGAGCTATCCATTCCCGATTTTTAGAAGAGTGTAACTATGATTGGAATTGATTCTTCAAACGTTTCATAAAATCTGGCAGCACACCACGACCTGAACTCTCTTTATTACCTGTCTGTGCTGTTTTATATTCTTCCTGGTCCAGTCACTGGGGGCTGTGTTTGCTCAGGGATTTATCAGTCTCCAGGCCTGCCAGCTATTTGACACAGACACTCAAGGCAGTGTCTTACAAATCACTGTATTGCGTAGTTAACTGATAACGCCTCCGTTAATCTCCGATTTCATTTATTAGGCCTTCTCTCTCTCTTTTGTTTCTTGGTTATTGTAGATAATGGTTTGCCAGTTTTGTTAATCCTTTAAGAATGGCTCTTTACTTCACCAATCACTTATGCCATGTACTTTTGTTTTACCTTATTGATTTAGGAAGTGATCTGTATCATTTCTTATCTTGGCAGATTTCAGGTCTGGGCCATTCTTGCTTTCCTAACTCCTCGAGATGTGTTCATTTTTGTTGCTTTTTATTACTTTATATCATTTTAAGTAATATATTATTACTAAAAAAGTTTTCTTTAGCCATAAAATAAAATCAAAGTAGTACCATTTCCAGAAAACAGTACAGAACTGGCAACAGTCAAGGCAGCTGGAATAAGCCAGACTCAGGACACAGGCTGCTGTGCAGGTGAAGGGCCAGTCTGGAAAACGGAAAGCACCAGGAGGAGGCAGGGAGGGCAGGAGAGAAAGAAACCACGAAAATGGTTGAAGTACATGCCACACCTGCCTGAAGATGTCTGTGTGAAACCCACCGCTGTGCACAATAAACGCACTCAGGTGTGTAATTCTAAAGAAACGACAAAAACTCCCCAAACTTCCCTGTTCTTACAGCTTCTGCTGACACCAACAGATGGTGTGTTGTGTGACTGTCTTTGCTTGATTCTGGAAAGTTCTTTATTTTCTTTCTTAGTTTCTCCCATCAGAGCAGCCATTTAGGGGCTTGTATCATATAACCCATCCCCGGTTGTACTGTTTCCACTTTCATAACTGTTTTTATTTGTAGCTTTACTTTATTCTGGCCTGGGATGTTACATAAGCTGATTTGACACAAAGTTTATTGAGTCTTAATTGTCTCAACCTGTGCTCTGTCCTGGGGATGCCACTAGGACAGCTGTGCATTCTGCTGTGCTGGATGAGATGTTCACTGACTGCATGCTGTGTTGGCTGTGCCCTGTAGCTAAACGCAGATCTCTTGATGCTTCTCTCTCTGATCATCTGTTCATTGAGGAGAAGGGGGGACACACATTTATCACTGCATTATAGTCTATCTCTCTTTAAATATATTAATATTGTAATGCCAGGTTCGTGGGATCCTCCAAGACCACCAGGAGATGACTCTTGCAATAGCAAGAGAGCTTTACCACAAGAGCAATAGAACTTGGGACCCAAGTCTCACTGACGCAGCAGTAGAGAGGTGGGACCTCGAGCCCTGAATGAGCAGGGTTTTTAAAGGGAAAGACTGTGAGCAGGGGGTTTCCATGACAGCAAGCAGGGAGACACGTTTCCATGACAGCAAGCGTGTGTGTGGGGGGTTCATGCCTTGACATTACAGGATCAGGTAAAAGTCAGAGGGGCGAGGTGACCTTCTCTGAGGCACAGTTGCCTAAGACATATGATCACAATTGCTGTTCTTCTGAACTATATCTGAAACACTGGGGAGAATTTTCCCACCCGATTCTCATTGATTATTGCCAGGGAGATTGTCTCTATTTTCTATGAAGTATTTATTCTGTATTATTTCCTGGAGGCTGTTGCTAGGAGAGTTAACTTTGTCCTCTGCCAAGCGTACATTCTGTGATATTTCCTGGTACCTGAATTCAGCTCCCAGTCAAGATGGTTCTTTATTTCAAAATGGAATTATACTCAGGCTAACAAACTCTTCACTGTTTGACTTATGTATTACGTTGTTTTCATGTGTCTCTTTCACTTGTTAAAATGCAAAGTCTGCTTTACCTGGTATGGGTGTTATTACTTTGACTCACTTTTAGTTTCCCTTTGTGTGATATATCTTTCCCCAGCTTTTATTTCTAACCTGTATATGTGTTCATGAAGGTGATGAGTTTCTTGTAACCAGTATATAGTTGAGTCTTATTTATTATCCATTCAGCCAGTTTAAATCAGTTGATTGGTGAATTTAATTCATTTGTATTCAAGGTTATTTTTATTATGTTTTCCTTCCTTCCTTCCTTCCTTCCTTCCTTCCTTCCTTCCTTCCTTCCTTCCTTCCTTCCTGCCTGCCTGCCTGCCTGCCTTTCTCCCCACCACTTTCTTTCTTTGCATGCCACAGCACATATGGAGGTCAGAGGACAAATTGCTAGTAATTCTTTCCTTTCACCACGCGGGAAATGGGGATCAAAGTCAGGCTTGCCACCATGTGCTGTTACTCACTAGGCCATACCCCCCCTCTTATTACTTAGTCTTGTGACTGCAGTTTTTTCTCATCTGAAGTTTTGATCTCTTTTATATACATGTTCTACTTGGCTGTATGTATTCATGTGTCTCCATAGTGTCAGTTATCATGCTGTTTTTTCTGAGTATTCACTGGAGTATATTCACTGGAGTATTTCTTCTAAAGCTGGCCAAGAGGTAGCAAACTCCCTCAGTCTCTAATTATATAAGAAGTTCATTCTCTTTCATAGTTCAAGGATAGTTTCACTGGGTATAATAATAGTCTTTGTCAACAGGGAGTTTTTTTCCTTTCAATATTTTTTTCTATTCTCTTCAGGCCTATACTGTTTCTTCTAAGAAATCTAATATAAGTCTAATGGGCATTTACTTTATGTGATTTGATATTTGTCTGTTGTTTTAGGATTAGTTCTCTCTCTTTCCCTCCCTCCTTCTCTCTCTGTGTGTCCTTCTTCCCACATTAATCCCTCTTTCCTGGTGATTCAACCCTGTTCTTGAAAATACTGCAGTAGTCTATATTGTCTTGTCCTCCTGACATTTTGAGTGTGATATGCCTTGGTGGAGGACTATTTGGGTGAGAGCTACTTGAGACTCTTTTAGCTTCTTGTATCTGAACATATCTTGTAATTGTGTAATTTTGAATTCTTCATACATTTCATATCCTTCCTGCAAACAGAAGTCTGCTTATAGAGAACTATGATTTTAGAGGTGTGTTCTTTCTCTGGTCCATGTGAAACTAGTGTAACATTTGCTTCTTTGTTTATTATTGGATCTTGGAATAAGTAGGGTTTTTTGTTTGTTTGTTTGTTTTTTATTTAGGTAGGCTATAGAAAGTCAGTGGATTGGATGGTTGGAGCTTGGTTACAACAGAACTCAAAAGTGTACTCGGAGAAATTTCTTCATCTTTAAT
This sequence comes from Rhombomys opimus, assembly GCA_010120015.1. Lineage (NCBI taxonomy): Eukaryota > Metazoa > Chordata > Mammalia > Rodentia > Muridae > Rhombomys > Rhombomys opimus. Next base: position 334,066 of record REGO01000896.1, read on the forward strand.
TAATGACAACATTGGCTGCATTCACTGTGCTGGCTAATTTTATGTCAACTTGTCACAAGCTAGAGTCATGTGAGAGGAGGGAATCTCAATTGAAAATTATCTTTATAAGATTGGGCTGTAGGCAAGCCTGTAAAGTGTTTTCTTAGTTGGTGATTGATTGGAGAAGGCCCAGCCCAGTGTGGGTGAGCACACCAATGGGATGGTGGTCCTGGGTTCTATAAGAAAGCAGGCTGAGCAAGTCACAAGGAGGAGCAAGCCAAAAAGCAGAACCCCTCCATGGCCTCTGCATCAGCTCCTGCCTCCAAGTTTCTGCCCTGCTGGAGTCCCTGTCCTGACTTCCCTGAGCAATGGTGTGGAAACATAAGCCAAATAGCACCTTTCCTCCCCAAGGTGCTTTGGTCATGGTGTTTCATCACAGCAATAGAAACCTTCAGTGATTCATAAAGGTTTCCAGCTTTACAGTGATGTCGGAGCCCAGTGGCGTGTGCTCTGAGCCTGCTCAGTCTAGCCAAGATGGCCGTGTTGGTGTAGTGTATGAAGAAGGCTGGCTTGATGTCTCAGCACTGGTATAGGACAACAAAGGGAGTGACACAAGCAGCCCTATCCTCAAGACATAGCGGACTCTCCTGAGGACTCTCAGGATGGATGCAGGAGACAACTGGGGCTGTAGGGTTAGGGGCTACAGCTGTAGAGCTATGGATGGGATTTCCCTAGGTCCAGAGAACCGAATGTAGTTGGTCTCATGGTTCTGGGGACTGTGGCCTCAGTAACTGTGACTCGGGGCTGTGGAACACAGAAGGGACTTCCCTGTGTGTTTCGTCACATGGTTGGTACTGAGGTTTGTGGCAATCTTAGCAATGTTGGTGGAGTTATCCCTGTAGGTCAGAAGGAAAAAGCAGGTGGGTATCAGGGGTTTGGGCACCAAAAGCTGCAGTCTAGACTCCTAAAGTGTGGAAACCATCCCTCGGTTATGTAGGACAAAGGGAGATAATATTTAAGCTTATGACATGGTTACCCACGCTCTGGATAATAAGATTTCTTTCAAGCCCTCAGGTTGAGCACAGTGGTGTAGAGGCTCGGGGCTTTTCTGACATCTTGAAAGTGTAGGATAAAAATGTCTGTGGAAGTACAGTTTAATTCCCAGCATTTGGGAGGCAGAGGAAGGCAGATCTCTGTGAGTTCCAGGGCTACATAGAGAAGCCTTGTCTTGAAAAACCAAAATGCTACTACTGATGATGATGATGATGATGATGATGATGATGATGATAATGATGATGATATAATGTCTGTGGATAACCTATGGGAGCCTGTGGTGACCTATGGAAAGCTGAGCTGAAGATAGAACTCATGGCACTGTTAGCTACAGGACATGGATGAGTCCATCCTCTGGCCTTGGGGACAACTTCAATGGTGCCAAGAACTTTTGCAACAAAAGTCACATTCCCAAGATCAAGAAAGACTGGGTGAATCTGAGATCAGGGCTTCTGGGACTCACACTTCTGCAAGTGCAGCAGGAAACAGGGATTCCCCGTAGCATTCGCTTTAAAACTCTATCTACTTCCAACCCCCCAACTCTATGTAGGAGAGAGAAGGTTAGTGGGGAGAGAAGGCCCCTTTACTTCTCCAGGATGTTTAGGGTAGATGGGTCTTTTAGGGCTCTACCAATCTCTCTCAACTGCAGAAACACCCTGAAGCAGTTTTGTTGTCTGTCTGCTCCAAACCACCACCCCGTCTGTGTCTCGGGTCTCTCCAAACTGTTACACGCCATATACCACACACCTTCTCACACACACGCTTCTCATTGTGGGCTCTCATATTTATACTCTCAGAGTCCTAGATCATGCCCCTCTCCTTGTGGTGGCCATTACCAGCTGGCAAAAGCAACACCCCACATGAGACAATTAACAAATGTGGACAAATTACAGCGCAACTAAAATCCCACACTTGGGATGGAAAAAAAAACCGCATATTTCCATCAAGTACAAAAAAACAAAACAAAACAAACAAACCAAAAGTTCCATTACATTCCCTAACTCTTGATGGACACATGGATAGAGAGTCAGCACTTTGCAACATCTGTCAAACTCCAGGCTCTGAAAGGACAAGTAGGATGGAATTTGTTTGTTACCATGGCAGCAACTGGTCCTGAAGGATGCTGAAGGGGCCATAACCTACAGTGAGTGCACACGAACCAAAGGCTTCTGCCATGGGGACTTGACTGTCAGCCTCTGAAGAAAATGTCAGGGCACCAGCGTGGGTTCTCCGTACTGTATGGACCAAAGCAATCCCCTTCTCTTGAGGTGAACAGTCACTATCAGGCCACCAAGCTCCCCAAACTGTCATGCTTGAAAGAACTGTCACTCTCCTGCTGTCTGTGTCTGTGACAGGGTGTGGTGGCCGTTCCTGCTCACCTTCCTCCTGCAGTGGGGTTTCCCCTGCTGCGGTTTGAAGGTGCAGTGACCCCTATAGCTCTCAGGTTCACTCAGTCTCCTGCGGTCACCTTGTGTTTGAGGGCTGTAGAGCCTTGAGGAGGTGGAGCAGTGCTGGGGGAGGTTTGTCACCAGGGAGAGGGCCTTGCAGCTCTTAGCTGGACCACTTCTTGTATCTCTCTGCTTCCTGACTTCACAGGCAATGTGAGGAGATGCCTCATGCTCCTCCCTTGGTGCCTTCCCTGGCGTGACCGTACCCTTTACCCTTTCAAGTCACAAGTCAAAAGAAAATAAAAATAAACAAACTAAGGACTCCATTTCAGATACTACAGAAGCAAGGAGCGAGGCATACACACTCCAATCAGGGACCTGAGGCTAAAGTTCGTTCTTTTTCTCTAGTGCGGGAGATTGAAGTCATGGCCTCCGGGGTCTCTGAATAAAGTTCCCTGCCACTGAGCTACACCATCCCTCTGTTTTCATCCTTTTTTTTTATGTTTTGAAACAGAGTGTTGCAAAGTTGTTTAGGCTGACACCAAACTCATTACAAAACTGAGTAGAACTTAAATTGCCATCTTCCAGTCTCAGTATCCCAGGCATCTGAAAATAGACACACCGCCTTGCTGGCTGGGATTCACTTTGTTTCCCACCTTCACACCACAGACAGACAGACAGACAGACAGACAGACAGACAGACAGACACACACACACACACACACACACACACACACACAGAGTAACTAACCATGGTGACTCTTTGCTTTGCTTGGAATACTCATCACTGATTGGCTGATGTTCAGAGTTCTCCCTTGGTGGTTGTCTGCTCTTTGTTATTTTGTGGGTTCTTCTTTTTCCCACCTTTTAATCCCCACTCCCCTGCCGTTTACTCCCTAATACGACATAGGAGAGAAAGAAGGATCTATATGGAGAGAGATCCCTGAATTCAATTTCTTTCCTTTTGTTTCTTCTTGGAGCACAACTACTAACAAGCTACATACAACCAACCTCCCAGAACAACCACCAACCACCAATATAACCCTTTATTCACTTAGTTCTATATATTTCTTTTCTTTAAAAAAAAAGATTTATTTATTTATTTGTTTATTATGTACACAGTGTTCTGTCTTCATGTACACCTACACACCACATCTCACTATAGATGGTTGTGAGCCACCATGTGGTTGCTGGGAATTGAACTCAGAACCTCTGGAAGAGCAGCTAGTGCTCTTCTAAATTAAGGGCCCACAAAAAGAGAACTTCTGTCTGCTGGTGAAAAAGTATGAAGCTCATGAAAAAAACAACCTCACCTATCAGGGCTCTAGCATTTATGTACCCTCCAAAATGTTCCCAGAATTAGAAATGTTACACAATCGCAGGAACTGTCTGCAGCCGGCAAAACCACTCCTCTGCTAGAGCACGAGGCAAATCCTGGTCAGTTGCTGTGGAGAGTCCCAAGCAGCCCTCCATCCTATACCTGGGATTAAAACAAAAACACTTTCTTCTAATAGTTCTGTGTTTTAAAAAGAAGCAAAATTCTAAAATTGTCACTACAGTTGTTCTTTAAACAGTTCCCCAGTTCTTCCCTGAACTAGCATCATGCCTTATGTTCTGCCATCTTGACTGGTATCTACCCAGGACATCACTGCCAGATTTTCCCACGCTGTCTAACTCTTTCTAGACCTACCGTGATGTGCAATGCAGAGAAGCCATTTGACTCCGCCGTGCATTTGTCACGAGTGAGAGAGGCGGCACCTGTGCATTTGTCACGAGTGAGAGAGACGGCACATGTGCATTTGTCACGAGTGAGAGAGACGGCACCTGTGCATTTGTCATGAGTGAGAGAGAAGGCACCTGTTGCACAGGGATGTTTGAGGATTTGAGTGATGACACAGGTAGGGCAGTGGGAACATTGCCTGTCACACTGCGCGTTTACCTGTGTGCCAGGTGTGACTCTCCCACCAGTTCATTGGTCCCATAGACGCCGCTTTCACAACAGCTAGCGGAATCCCACCATGACCTTCTTGTACCATTTCCTCTTGATTGGGAAGTCAAGTCTTTGAAGTGGTTGGGATCCCCCATGACTCGTGCAGCCTAATCCCTTGCCTCCTACCCTCACATTCTCAGCCCCACGGTCCTCTGTTTTCTTGAGTCCATCAACACTTTCAAGCTCTTCACAATGGTGTTACCACACTTGCTTCTCTGCCCTTTACCCACCCTTTCTTCTCGCTGACATCATCTGAAGAGCCTCTCCTTACCTCCTTCTGTTCTGTATCTGCTTTGCTACTCGCTGTTATTAGAATCACCTCCTTTTGACTTTTCTCTTTCTTGGGCAATTTCATCTCTTGCTTCCACTAATTTTAAGCTCCAAGAGGAGACAGTGAATTTTCCTTTTCAGGGTTGCCAGGGGCAGCAAGGCCTGACACAGAGTCAGTTCTCCGGTGTGCTTTATAGAATTGTCTAGATGTGTGCTGTCTATGGTGAAGGTGAAGACCTGTGGGCATGAGAAGAGGCAGCAGCGGGTGGATGGAGCAGGATGGGAAGGGGTCCCTGCTCTGCATGGGCTTTGTGCTGGCTAGTTTTAACTGTCAACTTGACACAGCTCCAATTAAATCTCCTAGGAAGAGAGTCTTAATGAGGGATTATCTGTATCAGGCTGGCCTGTGGGCATGTCTGTGTGGGTCTGTCTTGATTCTTAGTTGATGCAGGAAGACTCAGCCCACTGTGTGGAGCACCATCCCTTAGGTTGGGGTCCCAGAAGAGTATGAGAGAGGAAGACACTCGATGAGAGATGTATGGGTCCTTGCACTGGTTTATCCTCTTGTTGATGCTATTTTCTAAGTCTATTTTATTTTGGTTCCTTCTGCCTCTGCCTCTCTTCTTCAGTCCAATCCCTTCCAACACACCAATGCCAAGTAGAAGAGAAAGAAGGTTAATGGAGAGAGGGGGCATAATTCTCTATAGCTACTTCCTACTGGTTAGGGTTGTCGAGTTTCTTGGAGCAAGTTCAATCGTTGTTTCAGGATATCTCCAACTTCTCATCAAACTGCATCAACAGCAACAGGAGCAGCAGAGGAAAAGCCACAGCATTTTTCTTCTTTCTTGGAGCCTTCCAACACTCCCTGGGCTCTGGCCTGTAGGCTTAGATTTTATGTAGGGTTGTTATGAACCTTTACATTCCTTCCAACCCCAACCCCTGCAACCTTAGGTAGGAGATTAGTAGGGAAAGGGGCCGTAGTCCGATTTTATCTACCTCTTGATGATTAGGGTCGATAGGTCATTAGGGATTACCATAATCCATTGTCAAGATACCAGCAGCCCAGTTCAAAGGCCAACACCAAGCAGCAACATGTAGTCAGCAAAAGGCATAAAACTCTGAGAAGCTCTACAGAACATTTCTCTCTGAGAAGTCAAGTGTTGAAGCACCAAGATCAACGAAGTGATGTTGATCCAAAAAGTGATATCTCACTGCGCCTGAGTCTCTGTATATGTCCTCTCCTCAGAGTCCACCCATGGCTGTTCTCAGCTGGCCAAAGTCACGCTCCTTGCATGTGAGAGCTCACAGCAAAACATCACACGATAAAACTCTTCAAAGAAACCAGAACCTTCCACTTCACTGGCCTTTATCCCCTCTCCAGAGTGCTCTGTCAGGATATTCCATCACAGCAAGAGTAACAACCCTCGGCGGTCTCCCTGCGCCTCAGGTGATGAGGACGGAGCCGTGGTGTGGGCAGGAGGGAATTAGAGGTGAAGGAGCAGAGTTCCCGGCAGGCGTGGTAGTTCCCGGCAGACAGCCTGTGACCCGGTGTGTTCCTGTCCCCACAGCACATTTTCTGTTGCAGCTGAAGGCCGAGTGCCATTACTTCAGTGGGAGGGAGCATGTGTGGAGCGCGACCAGGTTCATCTATAACCAGGAAGAGTTTGCCCGCTTCGACAGTAACCTTGGGAAGTTCCTGGCAGTGACTGAGCTGGGGGCGCCCATCGCCGAGGACCTGAATAGCCAGAAGGACGTCCTGGACAATTATCGGGCCTCAGTGGACAGGTGCAGAAACAACTACGACCTGGTTGATATCTTCCTGCTGAAGCTAAAAGGTGAGCACGGGGTGGGGTGTGCACAGGTTAAGGGGTGTGTGTGTGAGAGAGAGAGAGAGAGAGAGAGAGAGAGAAAGAGAGAGAGGCAAAGACAGACAGAGACAGAGGAGAATTCTGTCACCTGTGCAGAGATCCTAAGACAGCGGGCGTGAGCCACTCTACCCTTCCGCCATGTGGGACTTGGGAACTGAACTCAGACCATCTGTCTTTACTATTGAGCCATCTCTCTAGCCCTAAATGTAATGACTTTTTAGCTTTTTCTTGCCTTTCGGGCCCCCTGAGAATCACCTTTCTCTGCTCCTGCTTCCCAGGAAAACCATTCCTGCCTGAGCTGCTTTAGGTGTTTGTACTTGAGGTACTGTACTAATGATCCATCTATACTGCTTTAAGCCATATCGAACTATTTCTCTTCAATAATGAATTACTGCTCCATCTATAAAATAAGACCTTACAGTTTTCCTCAGATCTGGTAGGCCCCGCTGTCAGGATTAATTTGAGGGACAGGGTTGGTAGGGCTTCAAAGATGTCCGCCTGGGTGGAGGGAGGCAGACAGGAGGCCAGCAGCAGGACGGCTCCGCCCCCGTGACTCACTCTCACCCCCTCCCTCCTCCAGCTGAGCCCAAGGTGTCTGTGCACCCTGCAAACACGCAGCGCCTGGAGCACCACAACCTCCTGATCTGCTCTGTGAATGGCTTCTACCCGGGCGACCTTGAGGTCAGATGGTTCCGGAACGGCCAGGAGGAGAAGGCTGGGGTCTCGTCCACCGGCCTGATCCCCAATGGAGACTGGACCTACCAGGCCCTGGTGATGCTGGAGACGGTTCCCCAGAGCGGAGAGGTCTACGCCTGCCGGGTGGAGCATCCCAGCCTGAGCAGCCCTGTCACCGTGGAGTGGAGTGAGTGGGAAAGCCCTAGCCCTGGAGGCCCCGCCCACCAGGAGGGGCGTGGCTTATTCCACAGTGAAGGATGAATAGATTTTCCGAGTTACTAGCTTTTGTTCCTCACCTAGTTCAATGTCTATGCCCACTATGCTGGCTGATTAAGAAAGGAGCCGCACAGTAATGTTTAGCGAGATTGGGTGAAGTCCTGGGCGCGCTCTGCCACAGGCGTCAATGCAGACAAATGTCCCCAGGACAGCACACGTTCGAGCTGGGCTCTCTGGCAAGAACCGGGACAAAGCGTACCTCTAAGCTGTAGGCCATAGCCCCAGGAAGTAAGTGCAATCAGGCGCAGCTCCTCACAGGCAGCTGCTGTTTGAGGCGGGGCTGCTGGCCGGGCCGTAAGCTGGCCGTCCACGTGAAAGATCTGCGGAGGCCAGTTCCACCAAGCGCAGCTCTCTAGGCTGTGGAGGACTAGGTCGTCCTCCGCGGCGCACGACTGCCGAGCGGCAGGCAGAATGCTCCGTGTGCAGCTGAGTCCAGCAGGGCCACCCAAGAGTCGGGGTGGCTGCTGCTAGAGGGCGAAGGAAGGGCGGATGTCTCCGTCTTGAGACAAGGCAGAACCGGAAGCAGGATAAGGGCAGAGGGCCTCCCCGGCTCGGCTCACCAGGTGCTTGCTTCCTCCTGGTTTTGTTTTGTTCATGGTTGATGCCCTCGGTAGGCAACGGCTCAGAAAATGCCCCCGGGCGCCACAGCTGGCTCCGTGGTCTGATTGCTCCTTCGCTGTTGGTCGTAGAGATGGACGCCGTTTTGTTGGCCAGCACGTGTGGTGTCCCACAGCACCCAGACACCAGCTGCTGCCGCTGTGCTGACAGAAATAGCGTCACCTTTGTCGCTACAAGGAGTGGCGTAGATTCACAGAGCGACCCCAGATATTTCCGTCCTCACCCATGGCTGTTCTGTGTGACTCTGAAAATGTCTTCCCAGGAGTGGCCAGCTCTAGCGCCCCCAGGCTCTGCTCCCCCAGCAGGGGGTGGGATCTGAGGTAAAACCTGCCTTTCCTCCTCAGGGGCTCAGTCAACATCTGCACGGAGCAAGATGCTGACCGGGGTCCTGGTGCTGGTGCTTGGTCTGTTCTTCCTCGTGATGGGGCTGTTTGTCTACCTCAGGAGTCTGAGAGGTAAGGAGCCTGCTGGTGGCTGAGGCTGTGCAGCGTCTGAGAGGGGAGCATCATAGCTCTGCTTAGGCTAATCACCGGGCAGTTGGCAGAACCTCTGTGAAGATGGCCATCCCCCCAGTGACCACGCAGCTCCAAGCAGCTGCTGAAATCAAGTCTTTGGAGGCTAGAGTGAAACCTGAGCAGCGGTGACTTGCAGATAAGAGAGATATTAGCCAGCCTGAAGAACAGGCTGAGAAACGCAAGGGTCCAGGGAGAGCCACTGGGCACTGCCGGGGTCTGGCCAGCAGTTTGCACTGAGCCTTGTTCCCACACTTACTGGAGGCCTGTGCTCTGAAGTGACGCGGGGCGCAAGAACTTCCTCTCTGCTCGTTGCCATGCCATCAGGAGAGGCCTGGGGTGCTCAGAGAAGCACCACAGAGGTATGGAAACACACTGTCCCCGTGCTCTGCAGGACTCCTGAGCTGAGCTGAGGTGACAAGACAAAGGAAGGAGTTCTCCCCGTCTCCATATCACGAAAACCCGTCCCGCTTGGCCCACGTTCCTCCATTGCTGGTGCTCTCC
>REGO01000896.1:349758-359826 GCA_010120015.1 Rhombomys opimus
TCTGCTCCCAGCTCTACCCACAACTGCCCACACTCTGTCCTGCTCACTCGCTATCTCAGGCCAGGCCCTCAGATTTACTCTCCTGAGAAAATGAATGAATGGATAAATGGATAAACACCATCTCAAGAGCCAAATACTGATCCTCAATCTCTCCTTTTAAAAATTTTATTTGGGGAGTTCACCACATATACTTATATTTACATGTTTATATATTTCCATCATCTCCACTCTTCCATCTCCCCTCCAGTTTCTCCTATGATCCCCCAACCACCTTCTCCCACTTCTAGAATTCATGACTTCTACACACACACAAACACACTCGCACACATACTCACACACACAGTCACACAAACACATTCTCACACACACATATGTGCACATAGATATAACCTAAGTCCCATCCTTATTTGCATGTTGAATCTCTTAAAACTTTCTTCGAGGATTTCACACGTGTATAAAATGGGGGGGGAACGGGTCAAATTCTCCCCGCTGCTCCCCACAAAGCTTCCCACATGGGTCATCTCTGAGTCTGCTGCACAGTAATCCCGCTCTGTCGTTTACCAGATGGACATGCTTACAAGAGTGTCTACAGATGCTTCAAACCCTAGAGAGCCTGGGAAAGGTACTCAGCATTCGGACACAGAGGAAGCACACGTGTTCCTCAGGTCCCTCCTTTCCACCAAGAACTGACTCAGACACACACACACACACACACACACACACACACACATACACACAAAACACTTCACAACCCATCCAAGATGTTTATTATTTGTAGAAAAAAAAAAAGCACAGTGTGGAGAAACAGCGAGACATACGTGAACAGAAGATAGATGGCTCTGTGCTCAGAAACCGCACGGCACAGGCAGAGCTCGGTGATATTCGTAACAGAGGAATTACATGGTGACTATAAATGACGGGAATAGAAAGTAGGGACAGGAAGGGGACGCAGCTGGACATTAGACAAGGGAACCCGGTGCCATTCTTGGGGCTTAAGGCGGGAAACTGCAGGTGTGGTCTCCACTGTGACGAACAACTGAGAAAAGGGGGCCTCAGGTTCTGTCACAGCAAGTGTCTTCACAGAGCTTTCACTGAGGCCGTCACCTGTTGGGAGACACACAGAGTTACTGCGGACAAGTCCGGAGAGCCCCCCGGGGCCATCGTGGTCCCTCTTGATCCTTTGAGTCTGGCAAGGTCCGTAAGTGCCGATCTGCGCTCCCAACGCGAACTGCAGACCCTGCTTTGCGTGAAGGTGGACATGCCGTGCCTCTTCCTAGATCTCTTCAGAAGCTTCTTTCAGACTAAAAGAGCCACAGTAGTCGTCAGCTCAGGAGCTAGCCTGTTCTCGACCGGGCCCACCAGCTGCGAAGGCTCCAGACCCTGAGCCGGGCGGCCTCCTGAGACGTGCAAGCTCGAGGTGCTGGGGCCCTGAGACTAACTTCCTCTGTCACAAGGGCATAGTCAGTGGTCTTGGGAGCTGGTCCAGGAACACCCCCAGAATGAGCACAGATCCTGCAGGTTTGGGAGGCCACCTGATGCCAAGGCTTGGTTTGTTCCCACAGAAGGAGCGAAGAGGCACTGCTTCCCCCAACCCTTCTCCCTGCTCCCCTCCCTCGGATGCCCACACCCCCGTCAGCCTCTGATGGCCCTAACCCACCTCCAGAGTCTCACAGGCCTCCTTGGTGGCGGCGCTCTGTGGCCTTGCGCTTCTGCCTCCCCTTGATGGTGAGGACAACACCAGCCACGATGCCCACCAGACCCACGAACAGGCCGAGAGCGCACAACACATTCTCCTTAGTCTCTGGGAGGAGGGTTTGCTCTTCGAACTCTGGGGGAAAACAAAGCGGAGTAGCTGTCAGCCGCTGTGGCTGTGGTGGGGACAGCCCTGGGGCCGATGTAGGAAGAGTGAGTGCTGCAGCTGGGGAAGAGCCTCAGGGTGGGAGCTGGCTGCTCTGGCAGGGGGCCTGGCTTTCATCCCCAGCTGCAGCTGCAGGGCTCTGACACCCTTTTCTGACCTCTGAGGACACCAGGCACTTCCATGCTGCGCGCGCACACACGCGAACAAAACACCCCACACAAAACTGTTTCTTTTCCAGTGTGGAGGATCCTGGCTAATGGGGGGACGGGGGTGCATAAACTGCATAAGAAACTGAAGTCTGTTGGTTTGCGGTGCTGGGAAGGAACTTGAGGCCTCACCCGTGCCAGGCGAGTGGCCTACACTGAGCTGTGTGTCCGCCCGCGTGCTGTGAAGGCCAAGGTTCCAGAGCCCGGCAGAGTCCAGCCCTGCAGGAGAGTGGCTTACCCCAGTGCTTGAGCAGAGGCTCGTCCAGACCCCAGTGGTCCACCTGACAGTCAAAGAAATCCTCCGTGGAGGGCAGGAAGGGCAAATAGAAGAATTTGCGGAAGAGGTGGTCCTCCCTCGGGAGGAACACGGTCTCTGACACGCCTGTGGTGACGGGCTGTCCATTGCGAAGCCAGGTGACATTGACGGCCGGAGGGGAGAACTTGTCGACGAAGCAGATGAGGATGTTGGGCTCCCCCAGGTTCACGGGGTCTCTGGGCAGCACGCTCACCTCAGGGGACGCTGTGGGGAACAGGACAAAAGCTAGCTGTCCTCCCTTCAGCGTGTCCCTCCCTCCCCGTGCTGGCCTGGGGCACCATTCTAGCTCCTGACTTGAAAGCTGTGCCCTGAGGAGCCAGCCAGCCGTGCGATCGATTCCCAGGTCTGACAGGCTGGAGCCAGTACTGAGGTATGAGATATTTAACCACCCACCCCAGTTCCTAACTCCCCCTGTGTAGACTCAGGGCAATGATTTCGTGAATGACAGTGGATGAATAAGCCAAGGCCAGAACAACGGAAAAAAAAAAGGGCACAAACTTCACAAACTTCTAAGATCCCTGGGCCAGCGGCCTGAGGATTGGGTTTGCTGTGCCGAGCAAGCTCAGGTCTGGAGAGGGAAAGTCGTAACACCCTGAAACGGTTTTAAAGCTACTTTAAAGCTACATGCACCTGTGGGGAGGGGGCGTGGAGGGGAGGGGGCGTGGAGGGGAGGGGGCGTGGAGGGGAGGGGGCGTGGAGGGGAGGGGGTGTGGAGGGGGAGGGGTACCATTGACATCGGGAGTGTTGTTGGAGCGCTTCATCATGATCTCCAGGTTAGCTTTGTCCACAGCTATGTTGGCCAGGGCACCCTGAGCCTCAAAGCTGGCGAACTGCCCAAATTCTTCAAGTCTCCAGATGGTCTGTGACTTATCAATATCCACATGGAAAATCTCGTCACCGTCAAAGTCAAACATGTACTCTCCTTTCATGTCCGGGGAAAGGTAGAACTCCGCCTGGATGATGGTGTGTTTCTCTGTGAAGAAAGGAAAAGGAATCAGGGAGGGAAGCGGAGGAGAAAGCCACGTGTGATGGATGGCCATGGGGACAAGTAGAACAGCAGAGGACAGAGTGGGGGTCAGGGAAGAGACGGGGTCTGGGTGACGGGCGTCCACACGGAGCAAAGCAGGGAGGTGAGGAAAAGGGGAGCTGTGTTAAGAGAGGCTGCGAGACAGAGCCTTCAACACGCCTTTGCTGTGCACCCACTGTGTCAAACTCGGGCTGTCCACATGTGCACGGGGATGACATCACACACTGGAGCTCGGGCCACCTCCCAACGTCAGCAGCCACCAACTGCAAACAGGCCCTCGTCGAAGGTCAGGGCCGCAAGAGCCCCGCCCCCGTCCACGCCCCATGAGGGTTTAACTGGTCTTGTGCAGAGAGCACAGGGCTGCAAGCTCGTTCCTGTGTGCAGCAGTGTCCTGCGCAGAGGACAGACCCTCTCGGCTGCCCTCCCGTCCTCCGGCTCTTAGACTCCTTCCTCCTCTCAGCGGTGCTTGAGCCTTGGCGGAGAGGCGGGTTGAGTTTTGCGTGGGTGTTTAGTGACTTCGTGGCTTCAGAAACCTAGCGGCCGTGCACGGCAGCCGTGCCTAAGGAACGCCCCGCACTCCCCGTCCTGTGACATTAAACCACTTGGGCAGCAGCTTCCCTTCCTCTCACGCGGTGCCCTTTGAAAGGATGGAACTCTGGAACCGAGTACCATGGTGCCCCCCTTCACTTACCCGAGGCCCCAGGGGGTCCCCGCATTCTTAGTGCGTGAGTTCCCAGTCACAGCTCTGCTGTGAGCCCCCTTCTTCCAGGAGAGGTGAGGCCAGAACTTTCTCAGTACCTCATCGGCCTCTAACGAACGCTGCTGGCATTTTGTGCTCAGAGACCGCTTTCACCAGGAGGGATGAGACCCTGAGAGACTCAAGCGGAGCCTGAGGCACTCAGGAGACCAAGCACTTGCTATGCTCTGGACCACTAACACCCACTCCGAGGCTACCTCTGTGACAAGGGGCATCCCTGGGTTGACCTCAAAACTTAACCTCTGTCTAACCCCTACCTACCCTGTGACGGATTTTGTGGGACACAGTCTATTGTGATGGACAAGGAGAATAACCAACAGCGAGGGAGAAGAGGTGGTAAGATGATTGCTTCTCTGGTGTCTTTAGGGAAAAGGGGACAGATTTTAATGCCTGACTAAAGGACTTGTTTACAGTTGCCTCTGCACAGATGTATATTCTAGATGCCTCTTCCCTCCAGCTCCATGGCACCGGATCTGCCTTCCCACAGCCTCCTTGGGCAGGAGAAGGCCATGCTTGCCGCCGTGTGGCTGGGGCTGGGTTCCCACTTTACCCGCTTGCTCTGTGCCCGCAGCCGCCCACGAGGTCACTCTGGATGCAGAGCCCTTTCTCCCAGCAGCTGTTTACATCAGCACAAAATGCGAGCTGAGGACAGCCTCCACTCTCTCGTATCTCTACCCTCGGGTGAACAGAACTCAATAGTGATGATCCCGCACCTTGTCACATGGGCTGTGTCACACAAAGGGCGGGCGTGGCTACCACCGCCGAGACGGCAACTAAAATCAGTTCGTCCCAGTGTGCCGCCCTCCCTCCTCTGGGGGGGCGCTGGGGCCGGGGGTGATGACCTTTCTTTGTAATGATCCTCAGTACAGTGTCTGTGGTTGAAACACAAGAGGATGGACGTGGCAAAATGAGCTTCGGTAGACTCAGACAGCAGCTAAGGGCTCCTCAGGTGTTTTCTCACTTAATCATTAAACACAAAATTGTGTGAGATTTCTAATTATTAATGTTCCCAACGTTCCAGGAAAAAATTAAAACCCGGATCTGTGACTTGGTGGTGCATATTGATAGCTGCTTTCCCGCCACCCCAGAAGTCTGGCCTCCGGTGGGACAGTGGTCCTCCACGGCACACACCTCGGTTTGTCTTTCTCAACTAAGCCTGACTCATTTCACTTTGGAAGGGAGAATTTCCCCCAACTGTAACTGCTCTACAACCTTCAGGTTTGGACTTACATGACGCCTGCTGTCCTTACTTTTCAGTTCAAAGTCTGACTTCTGCACACCCACCGCTCCTTTTTCCTGAGCCTCAAGTCGTCTAACGTCCCTGGTTCTGTTTCTCTTTGTGCTTACCTTTGATCGCCCATGACTTCTGGGAACTCATCAGGACAGCCATGAAGAGACATCTTAGCACCAGGACCCCAGATGTGGCCATTTTCTTCCTGGGTGTCCGGTGGGGTCAGAAGAGAGCACAGACTGAGGCAGAATTTACAAGAACTAAAAGAGATTAAAATCCAACAGGCTTGAATTTTAGCCAATCAGAAAAAAGTTTCAGGCTGACACATCTGTTGCTAGGGGAAGGATTTTTGCAATTAGGTCCTGTGCAATCTACTATTTAAAGCCAGTTTCTCTACTTAACATTTCAAGAAATTATTTTCTCCAAGAAGAAATTTCTCAATTTATTTTTTAAAAAAAAGCCTTTAGACAAACTGAACAAAAAAATTCAAGAGTTTAGGGATGTTGGTCAAATACATCCCAATCTAAGTTCTATCTGAAACATACTAGTGAGGATAGATAAATAACCACTAATGTGAAAATGTGGCTTGTACCTCAGTGTGACAGCTGGGAAGACGGCTTTTCAGAGACACGAAATGGAACAACGGGAAGATGGTGAACACCTGGATTCTGGTCACAGAATGTCACCCGGGGACCCCCATTGCTGGCCTCATCTCCTTTCCCAGTGGGCTGGACTCCGACATGGTCACCTCAGCCCAAGACTCCAGGACCATCGGGATCTGCTGCATTCTGAGGACCCTGGGACACAAACTGAGTCCCACGGCTTCAGAGACCATAGAGAGGTGGGCGCTAGGTCTGGAAAGTGCACAGCGGTCTCCAGCCTGGACGGGGCCCACCCTCCTATTCTAGCGTGGCCTAGAGGGGCTCTCTAGCCAGGCTGTGCCCTGAGGGTGAGGCCTCCTTTGAGTGTGGCGGTCACTGTTGGAGAACAGCTTGGGCGCGGCCTCTTCCACTGAAAACAGTGCGGGGATGCCCACAGGAGGGCCTTCCGGCCCACGGCCGGGCTCAGCAGGTGTGGAAGGCCCCTCCTCACGTATAAGAATTAAAGTTTCGAGATTCCCCTTGGAGACTCCTGAAAGTGAGGAGATTTCACAAATCCTCCTTCTGCAATCACTGTATAATTCACAGAAAAATATTTAGTTACACACAGACAGGGCTAGAACCCAGCGAGAAGCCACCGGGCAGCGAAGCCGCTGCTTAATGGGTTGGTTAATGTCAGGCACATAGAGGCTGCTCAGCGTCATCCACACGGCTGTGTGAAGTCCTCTCTAGCCATACAAAGACCCTGCTGATGGACCCAGGGGCTCGGATCCCCAGGGTCACTAACGTAATTCATTCCACGAGGGCCACGAGGCTGATGCTGTAGTTCTAGGGTGCAGGCTGACCTCCTTTATGAGAGCCAAAGGCACATAGCTCCACTTCTGCAGCTGTCTTTTGCTAGCTTCTCTGATGCCATGTCCTTGGCAAGCACACGGTAAGTTTAAAGTACCTCCAAATACACGGTGCTACTCAGCAACTGGTGACGCTGCCTAGTTCCTGCCTGCTGATTGGTTCTGCTTACGAGAGTATTAAACAACTTCCGAGACCGACTGACTTTCAGTTCCCCTTCTCTCTGGTGGTGGTGGTCGGGGGTCTCTCTTTGGATACCGCTCATGGTTTCCTGTTCTCCCAAAGTCTGGCTTCCTGAGGGGATTTCTGAAGTCACCTGAGTGACGTTTTCTTGATGACATTAAACTGTGACGAGCCACCGTCGCCCTTCCTTCAGGAAACAGAATCAACTATGCCACAAGGCTGGCAGAGCACTGATGAGGCTGGACTTTGAGCTTAAAGCCGTCAGAGGCCTCGGGAAGTCCCTCTGACGTCACAGTTCCGATAGAGCCCAAAGGACGCAAAGGAACAACTGCAGAGGATGCAGTCATGTCTGCTGCCCACGGCCAAGCCTGTGACTGCTTGCCCACCGCATGCCACAGGTCCATCGTACTCCCAGAACACAAAGCGTGAGCCCACACTCAGAAACCGTGTGTTCAGAAACCGGAGAGGGAGGGAGCTGGGCTCAGACGAGGGCGAATGGGAACCACAGAGAGGTTACTGAATGTGTGTGAACTTAACTACCACCCATCTAAGTGTCTGTCTGTCTGTCATCTGTCTCCACCCTCGCACGCTAACCTCCCACAGTTCCAGGCTTAGGAGTGCTCCCCCGGTGCACGCAGGCCAGTTCTGGGGCTTCTGAACAATTTGGGTCTGTTTGGTCCGAGTTCTGCAGAGCCTCCTTAGCATCTCCTCCCTCTGTACCCTGAGTGGCTCAGTTTCATAGCCCAACCTGCTCTTTTTGCCCTAGATTGCTATGGATATTGGGGTCTTTCATGTTTCTGTGTAAATTTCAGGATGGATCTTTCAAGCTCCATGAAGAATGCCATTGTTATTTTGAGGGAGACGACACTGAGCCATTAAATTCCCTTTTGACAATGTTAATTCTTCCAAACAATGAACACGGGAAGTGTTTTCATTTCTGTATCTTCTCCGGATTCTTTCTATTTTTATGTAATGATTTCTCTGAATCGTAAGTAGGCTTTAAATTCAGGGCCTCATCTCCTGCCAGGGAAGTGCTGCTCCGCTGAGCTGGAGCTCCTATGAGACTGTGGTAGAACACTGAGACAGGGCCCCCCAGGCTGGCCTAGACCTGCTCTGCAGCCCTGGCCAGCTTTGAACTCGTGAGCCAAGGTTACAGGGCACCGGCAAGCCTAGCTTCTTCACTTTTTTTTTCCATCAGTATTTCTTTCAAGTTTGCAGAGCGCGTGGTTATTGAGGGCTGAATCCCTTTCACAGTTTCCTTCTTAGAAAGCCTGTTGCTGATGTGTGGGCACAGCTCTCGGTTTTGTCTGTTGATCTCGTCCATTCCCTGAACTTACTGGTTCTGGCGGTCTTTAGCCGGGGTCAACAGGCTCTCCTCCTGGCAGAATGAAATTAGACCAGACACGGTGTGTTAAATCCACACGTCTCCACCACACTAATCAGCTGCCGCTTATTGCCCATCCGTTGATATGAATTTATAAAGAGATTATTATCTCTGAGATATAATCTTCCTTTCTCCCTGATAACTACTAAGGGTTTTGTTGTGGTTGTTGTCTTTGTATTTACAAGTAACTGTTATCCTAACATGAAAACAGTGTCCCAGCACTTCAACCTCCTCCCCTCCAGCCCTGAGTGCCCCCCACAGCCTCCCACGATGCTCATGACTCCTCCGCTTGCCCACCCTCAACAAAGCTCTGGTCCTGGGATTCCTCTGGGGTCCTTGGGAGACTTGACACAGGTGGCCACAGCAGCGGATAAGTTTTGCTGCGGCCCCCTCCCCCAGGCTCTGGATTGTGTTCGCTAAGAAAGACAGAAACACAGTTTGATAGAAATGCTGGATTGAGAGTTAATATTTGCAAGGCTTTGGGGCTCCGTCCACAGACCTTACCCAGATCGCCTGAGCCACCTGGGAACACTAGCATCTCGTCGTGACAAATCCGCCACCTACTGGTCGCTCGTGGAACTGTCATTCATCATTTGGTCGCCTTTCACAGAGATGGAGCCGTGGGGCGGTGGATCAAGACAGCCCCCAAGGGAAGGGACCCAAGAAGAATGGCTGGGTTTGGGGGCTGTTGTCTCACAGGCTGGCGTGTCCCAGGGCTACAAGTGGCTGGGCGGGCGTGAGCCAGTCTTTGTAGGAACAGAAGTTAAGGATTGGTCTGGAGTCTGCCTCTCTGTGGTCCTGGGGAGTTTCAAGGATTGGGGCACACCCTGTGTCCCCCTCCCCCATTTCCCACATGAGGCACCTTGCCTGTGTCGGCAGCAAAACCAACTGTATCCTTTGCAGAAAACAACAACTGGAGAGTGATTCATACCTATAATTCTCATAAAGTAAATCTGAAAGTAAATTAAAGTTTTAGGCGAAACATTAAGGGTCCAGAGGACCTGGTTCTTCAGAACCTGTTAGATTTTAGAAGTGGGACGGACACGCGGTGCAGAGCTCTGTAGCTGGCGGAGGCCAGAGCTAACAAGTGCCCGGTGTGGGGTTAGACATCTGTGACTCCCTCCGCCGCCCCCTCGTCCTTCCTTCCGTCCTTCCTTCCTCTCTCTCCCCACCTTTCGCTACCCCTCCCTTCCCATCACTTCCTCTTGCCCTCTCCCCCTGCCTTGCCTTCTTCAGACTTTTAGCTCTCTTTAGATCTAAGGGACTTCAAGTAGCAAATCTCTGCTGAAGGTTTTTATGAGAAAGCCAGACTGACTGTGAGTTCCAGGCCTATGGCGTCTCTGCTCCTGTGACATCACTGCTGCTCTGCTCCTGTGACGTCACGGCTGCTCTGCTCCTGTGACGTCACCATGTCTCTGCTCCTGTGACGTCATGGCGTCTCTGCTCCTGTGACATCACTGCTGCTCTGCTCCTGTGACATCACTGCTGCTCTGCTCCTGTGACGTCACGGCTGCTCTGCTCCTGTGACGTCACGGCTGCTCTGCTCCTGTGACGTCACCATGTCTCTGCTCCTGTGACGTCACGGCTGCTCTGCTCCTGTGACGTCACCATGTCTCTGCTCCTGTGACGTCATGGCTGCTCTGCTCCTGTGACGTCAC
>REGO01000896.1:375000-407749 GCA_010120015.1 Rhombomys opimus
CCCTCACCCCTCACCCCTCACCCCTCACCCCTCACCCCTCACCCCTCACCCACCACCCCTCAGCCTTGTGCAGCAGCTTTATCCCATCGTCCCTGGACCTACCATGAGGACGTAAGAAGGAGGAGCCAGACATGGAGAGGAATGTCACTCATCTGAGACCTGGGTGGGCTTTTCTAGAAATGCCCCAGCCAGTAGCACCAGAGGGACAAAGCGCTCCAGCTGCAGTGGGAGGACAGGGTTTCCTTCCTGTTTCCACACGAGAAAGGACTCATTGAGATGCAGGAACACCTGACATTTGCACTAGGAATCAGGCTGTGGGCTGGAGACATAGCTCACAGCGCTTGCTCTTCTTGCAGAGGACCTGAGTTCTGGGCCCAGCACCCATATGGCACCTCACAACTACCTATAACATCTGTTCTAGAAGGTCTGATGCCTTTTTCTAGCCTCTGAGGACACCACCAAGCACATGCCTGGTGCAGGGCCATACATGCAGGCAAAGCATCCACATAAATGAGAAATAATAATTCAAAAAATAAAGGAATTAGACCAAAACCTTCCATGTGGTCACCCCCTGGGCTGTCTGCAGCTGGCTCATGGTAGGACAGCTGAAAGAAGACAGGAAAAATGCTAATGTTTAAATCCATCATAAGGTATTTCATACGTATCTACGCCATGTACTGGTGCCCCAAAGAACCTAACATTTCCATATGTAAAACAAGATTTCCTATAGCAACGTCATTAAACAACCATTCTGTCTTTGCTACTGTTCTATTGCTGTCACAAAACACCGTGATGGAGGCAGCATTATAAAAGAAAGGTTTAATCTGGGCTTTGTGGTTCCAGAGGGTTAGCATCCACGGCCATCTGGCTGGAGGGAATGTGGCAGCAGGCAGGCAGGCATGGCACTGGAGGAGTGGTTGAGGGCTTACTCTGATCCACAATGGTGAGGCAGAGAGAGCTGACTAGCACCGGGGTGGACGTTAGGCCCCAGTGACACACCTGCTCCTACAAAGCTGCACCTTCCAATCCTTCCATCTGGGTCTAAGCACTCAAGCACAGGAGCCTTCGGGGCCTCCTCAGTCAAGCGACCGCACTGCGTTTGTAATTCTTCTCTAAATTTGCTTTTTAAAACCACCACAGGAGCGAGTGTGAACAGTAAAAGCAGCCAAGTGGGTCTACGATGGTTCCTGCTGCCTTTCTTTTCTTTCTTTTTAAATCTGTAATTCATTCCTTTTCCCTTCCTGTCAGATCTTCCCTTCAAGGCCTTATGGGGGGGTCTGCCAGTGGACCTATGTAACCCGCACCCGCATAAAAACAGCAGTGCCAGGACGCAGGAAGGCCCGTGTCCCCGAATAACAGACATGCTGATTTTAAGAGCACAGTCCAGTATATAAGCTCTCCCAGGCTCACTCCCCATTTCTTGGATGGAGAAAACATCATGAAACTTGGCTGCATCACATTTTAGCTAAATATTATAATCCCCTGGTAATGTTTGGCACCATACCATGGCCAGTTAAGGAGGGCAGTGTTCTGGACCACAGCAAACAATCATAGAACAAGCGGTCTTCCCAGAGCTGCCTGAGGAGCAGTGCTGCTCACTGTCAGGAAAAGGGAAACATGTGTGCATGAACTTGGCCCTAAGTAATGTGGAACAGACCGAACAAGAACTGACTCAAAGTAGACTTTGAGCTCCTGAAAGAACACGGCCATGGGAGCTCAAAGTAGAAACAAGACAGAATGAGCTAGCCATAAAAGAGAACATCAGAGGATGCCCGGGGAGGCGATGGAAGGTGAGTGTGTTTCACCAACCAGGTTAAGTGAGCAGAAGATAAGCACATTATAAACCAATCAACTGTGTCTAAAGGTCAGCTCTGTGGCCAGCACCTGATAAGGGAAAGAAAAGGGCAAGCGCTGTGATAATCCTGAGATCAGTTCTGAGACCATTGGCCACCTCTGATCCCTTCCTGAGATGCTACACTCCTTTACCACCTAATGGCTTTGGTGTCTTCCTAGTGAATAAACATTCAGTAAAGAAAAATGGGTAACAGCACGGAGGAGGGGAGGGCACAAGGCTCCCTAGCTGAGGAGCTATTGGCATTTGATAGCTGCTTTAATAGAGTGATCTCTGTTTCATTGACCATCCTAAAGGGCAGTTCTCCACTCCCAGGAGTAGTTGGCTCTGAGAGAGAGATTAGGTGAGTCGGGAGGTGGGGTTTCACCTGGAGGAGTTGGGGGAGGGGAGTAGATATGATCTAAATAATCGTATGAAATTCTCAAAGAATTAATAACAATTTTGAAAAGGAAGATGGCTTTACCACATAAATGGCGTACTCCTCTCTCCTTGATTTATATTCTCCAGGCATATTTAGAAATTGAAGACACTGCAAATACATTGGACTATTCTGAATTTCTCCTTTAAAATAGTCTTCTGTTCTTTCTTACATTTAAAGTGTTTTGATAGTCTATGTTATCAGTATTCTTGTACATCAAAATGGCTTTCCCATCCCCTTCATTTAAAAATGTTTCAGTAAAGGACTAAGGTAAAAAAAAAATTTTTTTTTTTCAGTAAAGGCATGGCGGTGCAAACCTTTAATCAGGCAGATATCTGTGAGTTTGAGGCCAGCTTGGTCTACATGGCAAGTTCCAGGACAGCCTGGACTACATAGGGAGATTCTTTCTCATCAAAACAAACACAGTTCTTTAGTAAAGATTAATGGGGGAAAGAGATGGACAGAATGAACCATGTCAGACAGCATCACCTGAGATGCATTGCTTGAAGATGAGGCCGACCTCAAAGGAGAGGAATAACATCAGGGGGACAGCTTTGATTTGGGAGAAGGAGTTGAAATAAAGTGCTTAATTTTAAAACAGACTTCTAGAAACTGGTTCGGTCTGGGCAGTGGAGGCACACACCTTCAATCTCAGCGCTCGACAGACAGGGGAAGGGAGAACTCTGTGAGTGTGAGGTCACCGGCTCTACAGAGTGAGTTCCAGGGCAGCCAGGGCTACACAGAGAGACCCTGTCTAGAAAAACAGAACAAATCAAAACTGGCTCGATTTCACAGTACAACATACCAAATGCGTCAATATGCCAAGACTATTTAGATCAAATCCAGGGTCCAAGACAACGACCGTCTCCAAACACTGCCCCCATCTCTTTCGTCAGCTTGACAGAGCTAAGGCCACCTGGAAAGAGGGAATCTCAACAGAGAAAATGTCTCCGTTAGATTGTCCTGTAGTCAGACTGTGGAGCACATTCTTGATTAATGATTAGTGTAGGAGGGCCCAGCCCGCTGTGGGCGGTGCCATCCCTGGGCAGCTGGCTGAGCAAGCCAGGAAGTGGCCATCCCTCCCAGTCCTCTGGGGCTCCTGCTCCAGTCCTGCCTCCAGGAGTTTCTACTCTGACTTCCCGTGACCTGCATGATAAAACAAATTCTTTCTCTCCAAGGTTATTTTTGTCCATATTTCATCTCGGCAACAGAAAGCAAACTAGAGCACAGGTGCACAACCATCCCTCCAAAACCCAACAGGACGATCGTCTCTCCTCTAAAATCATTTTCACACTCAGCTGCTTGCGATCGCCATTAGCTCCGCGGCTTTCTCAAAGTCGTCGCCTTTTCTGGAGAGACACTCGCATGGCCCCTCTCCTCTCAGATTTGCTAACCTTCACTAACTCTCTTCTCCCTTTGAAGTTGGCTGGCTGTGCTCCTGCCTGCTCCATCTCATGCTGACACACCCACACAGCCTCTGAGAAATGGGAGCCATGCCCTCCTGCCTCCCTGTCCTATGCACCCTTTACAGGGTACGCGTAGGAGGAGAGCAGGCTGTCCGCACCCAACACGCCCACAATGTGGTTCAAGACGCCAATCACCACCAAGGACTCTACCAGACAAACCACAGTGGAAGGTGTGTCAGGGTGACCTGACTGGACCTTCAGGGTAAATTGTCCCATCACTGTCAATCATCATTGTCCCCGCAGAGCCCAGGGACCATGGTCATCACAGATTTTCACATCATATTCACGGGCTGATAGGTCAGTGGGTTTTTATGGCAGAGAGGTAGTCTCACACAAAGCAAATGATTCCTTGTGTGCATTGGTGGTGTACTCTTGGAAGAGAGGAGAGAGCTGGGAAATCATGAAAACACATTCCTCATGAAGCATTATTTACCCTGATGTGCAAATAAATAATTATATCAGATGAGGATTTAGAGCTAACCAAGTCGTGTCTAATCCTGTGCAGAAAACAGGATCCAAGGCCACAAGTGTGTTCGGTTGTCACCTGAGCCCAGCGGAAGCAGAGGTGGGGTGGAGAACGGGTTTCTCAGCAGGAATCTGCCATCTTCCTAGGGTGGGAATAGTGAGGTCCAGAGGGAGGTCCTGCAAACATCTGGAGTGATGACAAGGAGATCGTCAAGGTAAGAGGTCACGGCTAATGGATAATGGATTCACGGTGGCTACAAAATGGTCTCTCAGACAATTGCGGTGTCTTTCCCAAAGGAGCACCAGGGACTTTTGTCACTCACATAGAGACCCTTCGCCTCCCTTTTCCGGAGGTACCCTGACCTGAACAGCTGTGCCCTCTGTCCACCCTCAGGATCTCTCCCTTACTTCCTCCCTCTTGCCTGTCACCCAGGAGAGGCTCCTGCGAAACTTACAAGTCCTTAGAGAGATGAAGGCTTCCTGGAACTGCTTACCACCTCAGAGAGAGAGCCAGCCAGGGTAATCCTGCCCTGCCTCCCAGCTCGCCGCCTCCTCCTGGAGGCCTGCAGGGCTCTCCTGTGAGTCTTGCTCCAGATGCTTCAGAGGAAGGCTTAGGTGGACATTTAAGGGATTCAGGAAACTGGAGGCCGGAAGGCTCCTCCCAGGAAACTCCAGGAGTCAGTCCCCGCCATCCTCCAGTCTTGAAACTGAAGTGAAATAACATTAGAAAAGAGAACTGCAAAGCAGACAATAGAGAGGAAATAGAGCTTCAGCAAATGGTTTCTTTCTTTCAAACCTGTATGAGTTCCAGTGAGTGACACGGGTCTTGAAATCTTAGAACCTGATAGTTTGGGTTAATCCCCTGATATTGTTGCTTATGCTTAGGATTTGGAGGAGAACTACGGAACTTGTTGGTGCCCCAGTTTCCTCATCTGACATTGGGTTGGATGGTAATGCATGTTCTTGAATTTTTAAGATTATATAAATCGACATATTGTAAACAAGGGCATCTAACACCCATCCATTTAGCCAAAGGTTAGCAAGTTCTACCATAATGTGTCTGAAGCTTTGATACATTGTCATCTTCTGGGTAATTGATACATTGTTTTCTCCTCTGTAGTAGATACATTGTCATCACCTGAGAGTTGATACATTGTCATCTTCTGGGTAGTTGATACATTGTCTTCGCCTCCATAGTGGATACATTGTCTTCTCCTGGGTAGTGGATACATTGTCTTCTCCTGGGTAGTGGATACATTGTCTTCTCCTGGGTAGTGGATACATTGTCTTCTCCTGGGTACTTGTTTTTTGATACATTGTCTTCTCCTGGGTAGTAGATACATTGTCTTCTCCTGGGTAGTGGATGCATTGTCTTCTCCTGGGTACTTGTTTTTTGATACATTGTTTTCTCCTGGGTAGGGGATACATTGTCTTCTCCTGGGTAGTGGATGCATTGTCTTCTCCTGGGTACTTGTTTTTTTTGATACATTGTCTTCTTCTGGGCAGTTGCTGCTTTGATACATTGTCATCTTCTGGATAGTTCTCTTACACACACACAAAAGGAACTGAAAAGACAAGGACACATTTCAACTTTCTGATTCTCATTCACTCAGACTGATTAAATCCACCTCATCTGTGGTGAGCGAGGAAAGGGACAGCTTGCTGTCCTCCAAGCCTGTGAATTCCGGAATAATTGTTTTCTTCCTTGGAATGATGGAAAGAACCTACAAGAGTCAAGAACATTGAGATTTGGTGGAGGAATGGCTCAGTGGTTAGGAGCACATACCAATCCAGGGGGCCTGAGTCTGTTCCCTAGCTTCCACATGAGGAAGCTCACAGCTGCCTGAAACTCAGCTCCAGGAGATCTGATGCCCTGTTCTGGACTGCATGGGGACCTGTGCTCATGTGCACAACCCCCCCCCCACATACATAATTAAAAATGAAATAACTCTTTAAAAGGGAAGAAAAACCACTACATCCTTGAAATTCTAGATCTAGACCCATGAGCAGCTCCTCAAAGACATGCAAGAACGAAACAAGTACAGACGTTTTCTAAGAAAATTGTCTATCTCATGATGCTACTTAAAGATGAAAAATACGCTCTCCAGAGTCATTCAAAGGAAAGAATGCTCTTCTAGATGGAGATATTCACTGAGACCACGTGACTTTCAGCAATTTCAAATGGGTGGCAATGTATGGTAGACTATAAAAATGCAATTTGGGGGGCTGGGAGATGGCTCGGTAGTTAGGAATCGTCCTGTAGAGGATGTGGGTTTGGTTTCCACACCCACGTGGCAGCCCACAACTGCCTGCAACTCTGGCTCTAGGGGGTCTGACACCCCTTTCTGGTCTCCATAGACACTGCACACATTTGGTACATAGATAAAACATTCCTACACACACTACACATTCTTTTAAATGCAAAGCTACTGAGCGTTGACAGGCCCTCAGCTTTGCTGTCCTTTTGTTTTTGTTTGAGACATGGTCTTGTGTAGTTCAGGTAGTCCATGAGCCCGTCACGTGACCAAGGCTCTACACATACTGTCGGAAAGGGAGAAAGAAGCACTCTTGGCTTTAGTCTCTAAATCAGTTAGCTGTGTGAGTGACCCTCAGATCTGAACCTCAGGCCTGATTGCCTCTCCCTGTCTGTGCGGGAGGCAGGTTACAGTGAGAAGTGTTCAAAGTGGCCTGGAGTTCCTATCACTCTACAGCTCAGCCCAGAGCGAAGTCCACTCTTGACATAACTGAAGAGCTGAAGATGGCTGCAGCTTCCTCCTAGACTCCACCAGGAAAAGGCTAAAGCCAGGGCCTGAGGGCAGCCCTGCGTGTCCTCCTTGTCACAGGGAACAGCCTGGCAGCCACACGCTTGGGTGTTGAGCACGGCAGCACAGGTGCAGATGGTCTCCAGAGCCAGGCTCTAGGGGTGCACTGAGGATCCCAGGAGCCTCCAGGAACCCACAGCTCTGTCTAGACAGTAGGTGAGGACCTTGTGCTTATGAGCAGGTCTGTCCAGGGATGGTGTGGGCCTGAAGAAGGGGGATTGAAGTCTTGAGAACGTACTGAGAAATGGTCCCTTTATTGGGAAATAAGTAAATGAACAAATAAAAGAATTTAGAAAATGAAAGAAGAGTGAAGGTAAAGTGTATGTGGAAATGGTCTACTTCCTTGTGTGACGTCACTGCCCTACACGGAACTCAGACTCCAGCTCCAAGATCCCCTGTGAGACCATGAACACACAGAAGGGCAAGAGAATCCCCTCCCCGGACACAGGAAACACATGGCAGTTTCCCTCGCCCACGGGAAACCTGTTGGCTTTCAGAAGAAAGAGAGGACATGAAAGGCCCTGGGGAGGGCTGGGGTTGGTGGGTTTTGTGGAAGACACAGTTAGAAAGCTGTGACTAACATTAAGTTTTGAGAGGGAATTTTCCTGAGAACCTTCATCTGTTGCCTTCCCACAGTGAACCCAGCCTTGACCTTCCCCTCTGGAGATGAAGGGGTCTCCCGCCTTCCCTTTGGCTGGCTGTCTCCTCCCTCTGCTCCTCCTGGTGTTCGCGGGAGTCTCAGGAGGTCAGTGTTCTGTCTCCTGCTCTGTATTCTCTCTGGGACACTGGCCCGTCCTTCATTAAGCCCCCCTTGGATGCAGTTCTCAGACTCTGGAGAGAACTCAGAGAGGAGGTCACGTGAATGGCTTAATCTGGTTTCAGCTCCTGAATCTGATGTCAGGCGGTAAACATGAAACTCCAGGTGAAACCAAGGGCCCTGTACATGCTGGACAACTGGTCTACCAGCCAATATGCGCCAGCCCTACCATCAAAAATGTTAATGTCCATGAATGCTGATTCAAAAACCTGTAAATTGTTGTGTAAAACGTGTGTGTGTATGTATGTATGTGTGTGTGTGTGTGTGTATTCATGTGTGTGTGCGCGTGTGTGAAGTTTATTGTTGCATTATTTAAAGTAATAAGGTGAGGTGCCATAAATGTTACCTATTAGGAGAAGCTTGACTATAATGTGTAGATTGTTAAAAACAAGTAAATAGGGTATTTGTATATAGCTAGCCACATGTACTAAAATAGTTGATGGTCTTTGGTCACCAGAACTGATGTGTAATCATTCCATTCACTTGAAACCGTGATTTCCCACTGCTCTGCGAAATAGTCTTTCTGAATCCAGCTGCTGACACGTGTGTGCCCTGACACCCAGTGTTGGGTAACTGAGACCACGTAGGCCTCAGGTCACAGAGGCCCTCCATGTTTGGAAGCAATGCGGAACTGAAAAGAGCCTGTCCCCTGTCCAGCAGTGGCCACTGTGGCACTCCTGGCCTAGAGCAGCACTGTCTCTGGGGTCCTATGAGACCCCAGACATGCACACAGAGTTCCCAGCGCGGCTGTCCCTGCCTGAACTCTCAACCCAGACGACCTCGTTTTAGGCTTATAGGGCTCTCTCTCTTTCTCTCTCTCTCTCTTTCTCTCTCCAGCTCTTGCTCTCTCTCCTGATGCTGATTTTGTGACCTTGGCTAGTTGACATACTTGAACTGTCCATTTCCTAAACTGTGCAATGAGAAGCAGCTGTGTATCCCAGTAGATTCTTTTTTTTTTAATTATTTTAAGACTTTTTATTATTCTTTATGAATTTTACATCATGCAGCCCAGTCCCCCTACCCTTGCCATCCCTCTGTATGCATTCTCCACCCTTAAAAACTGCCTCCATAAGAAAGCAAAAAATATATATATATAAATAACATAAACAAACAAACAACTTTCTGTGGAAGCCGCAGTCTGTCACCGTATGTCACACAGTATACGCTTTTGCCCACATACATTTCCTGGCAAATGTTCATTGTAATGAGTCACTGGTCTGGTTCGAGGCCTCTGGCTTCAGCTGCACTGTCAATCCTGGATCCTTACTGAGACTGCTCTCAGATATCCTGTCGTTGCCCTGTGTCATAAAGATCCTGCAGCTTTGGATCTGCAAGACCAGCCCCTTCATGTGCTCCAGCAACTCATAGATGGGGTAGGTATTATGATGGGTTATCTGAAAGCCCTGAATCTGGCCTTGAGTGGTGGCTTTGTTGTTCAGCCTGCCAGCTCTCCCAGTAGATTCTTAATACCAAAGGAGCTAATATTTCTGAACAAGTGTTGATGTTGCAGAAGTCTGAAGAACACACATAGCTGCCCACACATGCACAGAGACTGAGCTGTTTACACATGCCTATATAACTGTTAAATTTTTATCTGTTAAAATGTAGTGCTTTTTCTAAAGTAGAATCAAGGAGAAATGTGTTTAGTTCCCTAGATATGCAGGGTCACTTGCTTGCTTGAAGTCTCATATCTCTAACTTGCTTCCACAATCTCTCTCTGGTCCCCAGAGGCATCCCAGTTTTCTGTGACGGGACCAGCCGAGCCCGTGATGGCCCTGCTGGGCACTGACGCCACCCTGCCCTGCCAGCTGTCCCCCGAGCAGAGCGCAGCTCACATGGACATCCGGTGGTACCGGGCCGCCTCACCCCCGCTGCGCTGGTGTTCAGCAACGGACAGGAGCAAGGAGAGCTGCAGATGCCTGAGAACAGGGGCAGGACCCGGATGGTGAGAAACGCCATCAACTCGGGAAGGGCGGCTCTGCGGATAGAGCAGGTCCAGGCCTCTGACGGTTTTCCCACGGCTCCACCGCCCAAGAGGTCTCCGTGGA
Organism: Rhombomys opimus; assembly: GCA_010120015.1. NCBI lineage: Eukaryota > Metazoa > Chordata > Mammalia > Rodentia > Muridae > Rhombomys > Rhombomys opimus. The sequence goes on from REGO01000896.1 coordinate 384,889, forward strand.
GCTGCGAGTTGTAGGTATGCGAGCCGGGCACGCAGTGTTGGCTGTGATGTGAGGCGCAGGGCAAGCTGTCCCCTGTCCTCCTTACACCCCGCCCCGAGCTGCCTGTGGCCCTGGATGCAAGGATGTCTGTTGGAAATCAGTTCCTGGCAGCATCCAGTGAGAATGAGACTGTCCGCCACCAGAGTCCAACACCACACATCTTACATTTCTGAACCCGAGTGCATGTGCGTGTGTGTGTGTGTGTGTGTGTGTGTGTGCGTGTGTGGGTGCAGGCACACATCTGTGTGTATTTGTGTATGTGTGGAAGGCAGAGGTCAGCCTCAGGTAGCTGTCCACCACGTTTTTTGAGACAGGACTCTCGTTGACCTGCAAATCACTAATTCATCCGGGCTGAGTGGTCTGTGAGTCCCCGGTCCCCAGGCTTGCGCCCGCTCACCCAGGCTTATGCCTTCTCTCCTCAGGGTTAGGCTCTGCCCCTCTCGTTCGCATGACAGGACCTGAGAAGAGCGGGATCAGAGTGCTGTACTCCTCAGGTGGCTGGTTCCCAGCCCCTAAGGTGCAGTGGAGAGACACCAAGGGGAAGGCTCTACCGTCCTCCTCTGAGTCGCTGACCCAAGACGCAGCCGGGCTCTTCCACGTGGAGGCGGCGCTCTTGGTCACAGACAGAGATGTAGGCAGCGTGGTCTGCTCCATCCAAAACCCCCTCTCTGAGCAGGAGGAAGTGAAGGGCATCCTCCTCCCAGGTCGGGGAGGACCAGACTCCGAGGGGGCGGGAGGGGGAGGAAGAAGGGCGGAAAGGCCTTGTCCCCAGGCCAGTTTCTGACTGTGCTCGCGCCCTGGCAGAGCCCTTCTTCCCCAGGCCGTCTCCGTGGAGAGTAGCCCTGGCTCTTTCTCTCTCCATACTGCCGGTCCTGCTCGGCGGGGTCAGCTTCGCCACCTGGAAGGAACATCAAGTCAAAAGGAGAGAACCGGAGAAAAGGGCGGAAGAATCTGCTGAGGTGGATCTGGCGAGGAAGGAAATGGAGGCTGCGCTGAAGGGCAGAGGTACAAATGGGGACAGAGAGCATGTGAGAGGTTCGGGGAAGGCTGGGGACTGAAGGCGCTAGGGAGCATGGAGTGCAGTCCCTGAGGGCCAGAGGACAGAGCAGGGTGGACGGCAGGCCTCTGAGGTGTGGCCTCAAACTACAGCCCAGGCCTCCACACCCTGCTCTTCACAGCCCCATGCTCCGCCCACGAGGCACCCCTCCCCAAGCCTCACCTCTCCCCATACCAACACCTCACCCCTCCCCACACCCCACCCCTCCCCACACCCCGCCCCTCCCCATGAGCACACTCTGCCCCTCCTCACGACCCCCACAGCCATCTTTCCCTGCACCCACACTCCTACAGAGGGGGCTGCTGGTTCTCTTCCTACGAATCAGTCAAAAACCGGCTTGAGAAGCCCTAAGACACCTAAAACCCTCAAGGAGCCCGGACTAGGTGCCCTTGGCTCCTTCTCGATTTACATCGGCCATATGCATGCGCTCATCTTCTTAATCATGGGCCCCTAAGGGAAAGCCAAGCCTACTCCTCTAGCTATCGACCAGCCTCAGGGTGGCTGAGACCCAGTCTGATGGATTCGACCCTTCCCTTTCTTCCAGACGACCTCCAGGCCGACCTGGGTGAGTCTCGCTTCTCCTCCTCCTCTGTAGCATTTGCTTCTCTTTCCCGACACTTCCAACACTCACCCTGTGTCGCTTCTTTCAGATCGGAGGAAGGCGCTGTACAGAGAAGGTAAGAGACAGGGTGCTGCACCATTGATGCCCTGATGCCAGCTCCCGCTCAGCACCCTCTCAGGGTGGCGAGAGGGGACTGAAAGGCTTAATGGTGGGGAAAGTGAGAGGAGAGGGGGGAAGGGTGAGGCTCTGGTCAGTGCTCAACCATCTTGGGTCTCTTCTGTTACAGATTGGAAGAAGGCCTTGCTGTACCCTGGTGAGTGAGTCCTGGGCACTGAGTCTTGACAGCAACTCTAAAACACTGGGCATCATAACGGAAACTTAAACACACATGAGCGCTCACACGCACACTTTAACGGCTGTCAACTTGCAAACTGAAGAAAACAAAACAGCAGCACAGTTTTTTGAGACAGGGCCTCACACAATGGAGACTGGCCCACTCGCTCTGTAGCCAAGCCTGGGTTTGAGCTCCTGGGCCTCCTGCCTCCTCCTCCCAAATGCTAGGATTTCAGGCGTGCACCACCTCACCCAGCAAGCTGTGATCATTTGTGTTGGGGAGCCAAACAATCAGGGGACAGGAGAGAAAGGAGAGGAGGAAAGGGAAGAGAAGGGGAAGGGAGGGGAGGGGAAGGAAGGGGAGAGGAGGGGTGAGGAGGGGAAGGGAGAGGAACGAAGGGGAGGGGAGGGGTGCCTGTCTCTTTCAGTCTCTGGGCTCAGCTTTCTGCTCTGCTCTCTTCCAGACTGGAGAAAGGAACTGTTCCGGCAGGGTGAGTGGGGTTGCTCTTGCTAGCCTCGACCCTCTGACGTTACCCTGTTGTTTTGGAGCTGAGTGTCAAACCTCACATGTGCCAGGCAATCCACTGAGCTGCCAGCCCCCATTGTGCTCTCTGGCGTCCTGTGCAGTCTTGCTAAGGGAGACACTGCTGCTCAGGCAGAGGCGGGGGGGGGGGCGAGGAAGGGATCAGGTGAGGATGCTGGGTGCCACTGCCAGGCTCAGCCTTGAGACCTCTGTTCCCCCTCCATGCGCTGGGCCAGCGTTGGTGTCCATGGGACCCGCTGAGATGGGAAAACACACAGCTCCTTACTGAGGGGTGGCCTAACTGAGGGGAATCCACCCCGAGGGGTAAGAGCGCTCAGCTTTGTTTTGTGAGGTCAGCCTGTGACCCGCCCTTCCACAACTGAGGAGCTCGGCCTGGAGTGTGGAGGACACAGGGTGGACAATGGCGTTACCATCACTTCAGGTCCTGGCTCCCTCCATGCTCTCCCAAGGCCTCAAAGTAGCACAGACAAGATGGAATGAGATGCAGAGCTCCGAATGTGCCTTGTGAGCTCGTGGCCCCACACACTGAGGGGTGCTGACACAGCAGCTCTCCACCGCCAGTTTCCTTCAGAGCTCACTCGTCCTCCTACACTTTGAACACAGGGGTGCTGGTACACAAACATCACAGCAGCGGCTTGTCTTCTTCTCCCCATCATCCCTCCTCCTCTTCCCCTCCCCCTCCTCCTCTCCTCCTTTTCCTCCTTCAGCTCCAGTGAAGATAAATCATGAAGTGCCTGACCAGGAAGAGAACGGAGGAGAGGAGACGGAGGATCCTTCTGTCTGCAGCACACAAGTAGCCGGGAACCTCACCACACTTTGCCAGGAAGGCTTCATGTTGGGGAGATACCACTGGGAGGTGGACGCCGGGGACACCGGGGACTGGATGTTTGGTGTCTATGAGCTGTGCCCCCAGGATTCCTCACCCAAAGAATGGCCGAGGAAATTCAGGGTCTTGGAGAAGAAGAGAGACAGATACAGGGCTCTCGCCTTCTGGTCCTAGTATGTGTCTCAGGAACAACCCCTGAGGCTGGAGGCCCATCCGCGGAAGATTGCGGTCTTCCTGGACCAGGAGGACAATGACCTTTCCTTCTACAACATGGCTGACCAGACCCACATGTTTTCCTTCACCCAGGCCAGCTTCTTGGGCTCACTCTATCCTTTCTTCAAGCGTAACTCCCTGGAGCCCTCTCCACCAGCGCAGCCCTAAGAGCTCAGTGGGTGCACACGTCGCCCTGTGGTGGATGGTCTACAAGGACCTCCTGGGGGGGCAGGGACCCCTGACTGGGAGGCCTCTTAGCCTGAGACTCCCTGAGCCCCTATGGCCAGACCCTGGGCAAGACTCTCAGACCGTTTGTGCCGTGTGTGGTGCTATAACTGTTAATGGTCTTCCTTTTTTACATAAATCTGTTTAATCGTTCCTGAGATGGGTGAATCCACGGCTTTCTGAATCCGATAGCACCTGCTGTGGCTTAATTGTTGTTATTAATTATATAGGACCACGTTGGCCCGTTTTCATGCATGTGCGCAGTGCACTCTGAGCACATCCCCGCAGTGTCTTTCTTTGTATGTAACATACTACAGACCAAAGATGTGCTGGTTAGGTTTTTGTCAGTTTGACCCAAGCTGAAGACATGGGATTCTCAGTTCGGGAATTACCTCCATCAGACTGGCCGGTAGGCGAGGCCGTGGGACATTTTCCTGATTGATGATTGATGTGGGAAGACCCAGCCCACCACAAGCAGGTGGTGCCATCCCTGGGCAGGACTGTACAGGAAAGCACACTGAGCAAGCGCTGGGGAGCAAGCCCGTAAACAGTTTTCCTTCATGGTCTCTGCATCAGTTCCTGCCTTCAGGTTCCTGTCCTGAGTTCCTGCCCCGAATTCCCTCAGTGATGGAGTGGGACCTGGGAGTTAGGAGATGAAGCAAACCATTTTCTCTCGAAGCTGCTCTTAGTCACTGTCTTGGTCACTGTTCTATTGCTGTGAACAGGCACCATGACCAAGGCCACGACCAAGGCAACGCTTATGAGAGGAAGCATTTAATTGGGGGCTTGTTTACAGTTCCAGAGGCTTAGCACATTCTCACCAGAGCCGGAGCATGGCAGCACACACAGCCCTGGAGAAGTAGCTGAGAGCCACAGGCAGAGAGAGAGAGAGAGAGAGAGAGAGAGAGGAAGAGAGGAGAGAGAGAGAGAGGCTGGACCTGGGATGGGGTTTTGAAACCTCAAAGCCCAGTGAAACACTTCCTCCAACAATGCCACAACCCCTAATCCTTCAAATATATGAGCCTATGGGACCATTCTTTGTCAAAACACCACTCAGAGACAGAGAACCAAACCAGGACAAGCAGTTTTAACTGGATTACTATAAAACTACACAACAAAGGCAAACCTGGCTATTGTGAAATTATAGCAATTATAATATTAGATTTACCATAAGTCAAATTACTCTGTGAATTTCCTCCGTAAGGGTTTGGGTTTGGTTTTGGTTGTTGTTTGGGCTTTCTGTTTGTTAGTTTTGGTTTGTTTTGTTTTTGAGACAGGGTTCCTCTGTTTAGGCCTCTCTGTAGATGAGGTTGATTTCAAACTCACAGATTTCCACCTGCCTCTGCCTCTGGGGTGCCGGGATTACAGGCGTGCGCTGCCCACCACAGGTTTCTGACGCTATTTCCATGCATGTTTCATAAGGCGCTGTCAATAAATCACTTCTGTGTGGGCACCAGCGCCGAACACAGTTCCAAAACAACATTCAAAGGAACAAAAAATTAAACAAACCTCACGATCCTCAAACAAAAGTAGCAGCACTGTATTAAAATATCAAGAATGCTCCTTCAAATATCGATAGGAAAACGCTAACCTGATAGCGCTCTAAGCTCCATCTTAAATGCAGTGGAAATTAAAGCAGAAAAAAACCCCCATCAAAATCCCGTTCCATCCAACATGGCAACATCAGCGCCACAAACACCATCACCATCAGCACCTGGGGAACCCCAAGGAGTGAGAAACATGAGGTATTTCTCTTGCTGGAGGCGGAGAGAGAAAGGTGTCATGCTGCCAAGGTGTTAAGAAGGGGAACCAGGGCTGGAAAGATGCCTTGGAGGTCAAGAGCATGTGCTGTTCTTGCAGAAGACCTGAGATCATTCCCAGCCCCTAAGCCAGGAGGTTCATAACTGCCTGCAACTCCAGCTAAGGAGATCTGACACTATTGTGGTCTCCACGGACAGCACACACACACACACACACACACACACACACACAAAAAAAAAAAAAAAAAAAAAGAGAGGGAGAGAGAGAAGACGAGCACTTTCAATTCTTGAGTGCTAAGTATGTCAGCAGAGGGAGGGAAGGCTCATTTTCTTCCATCCAATCAAAGCTATGCATGACCTGGATAAGAAACAGCCGGAAGAGGACCCAGCCTCCCCTCAAGTGAACACTGCTGACAAGGCCAGAAAGCCCTGAAGTCGGGGGACGCTGGGGCCAAAGGCACGGGGACTTTGGATAAAATATCTTAACTTCAGTCCAGAACAAAGTTCAACAAGATTAAATTCATAGTGCCTGACACTGTGAAAAAAAAAAAAAAAGACCAGGAGAAGATACAACTCAGGAAAATACAACTCGGAATGAAGAGGAAGTCAATAAATTACAGAACTGCTATGTCAGAATCAGTATTGAGGGTGCAGAAACCTTAGAGGTGACTGGGTGTTGAAAAACATTATTTACAGACATGATTTAGGTTTGCTTTTGTTTTAATCTGAGTATCCTGTCTGCATGTGCACCTATATGCCAGAAGAGGGCAGCAGATCTCACTATAGATGGTTGTGAGCCACCGTGTGGCTGCTGGGAATTGAACTCAGGACCTCTGGAAGAGCAGCCAGTGTTCTTAACCTTTGAGCCATCTCTCCAGCCCCAGTGACTTACCTTTTAAAAGATCCAGATGAGCTTGTATAAAGGAAACCTGTGGTGAGACGGTAGTAACACTGCTGAGATCACAGGAGGAAATAAATAAATAATAGCGCTGTGTTCTTGGCCAGTTATGCTCCTCATGAACCAGCTGGAAACTGGGCTCCCAGGAGCCCTTTCAGGCTCAGTTGCTCTGCTTGTCTCATGGAACTGAGAGATAAGCAGGATCATTAAGGCATTTGAAAGTCAAACTACCTACTGTTCTACCTACTGTAGAACAAACCATGACACATGCTAATACAAATCCCTGAGAACTGTCAATCACAGGAGTTGATTTGAGCAGCTGCCAGATGTGCCATGGATACACAGTAAGCAGAGACATAGTTAATACACTTTCCTATTCTGCTCATCGTTTTAGAATTCCGTATCCTTTAAAAAAAAAAAAGATCTATTTGTCTTGTGTGTGTGGGTTTTTGCCTACATGTATGTCCGTGTGCCATGTGTGTGCCATGCCTGTGGAGCCCAGAAGAGGCATCATATCCCCAGAACTGAAGTTACAGATGGTTGTGAGCTGCCTTGTGGGTGCTGGGAATGAACCCTGTTCCTCTGGAAGAGCAGCCAGTGTTCTTATCTGCTGAGCCATCTCTCCAGCCCTAAACTTCAGTATCGTATTCTATAATTTGGAAAATAATGCATTTTTTTTGAAAGATGTAAGCTGCTATTAAGACAGAGCTAGAATAAAATTCAACTGGAACAGACTAATCCATCCCGTAGACTCGTGTTGCTTTGGTATATTTCACTTAGTGGTGTACTAAAGCGGCTGCTGGCTACAGTGAGTGTGCAGACAGCAAACTGTGGCTGGCCCATTGTGGGCTGAGGTTCCATACACGTGACTTGAGTAAGCCAGGGAAACTTGCAATTGACTTGATGACATGATTTGTGCCAAGTTCGGAGCTCCAGCCTGCAAGGTTGTTTCCAGCTCCACTTTGCAACAGCATTCAGGCACAGAGGGCTGCTTTGTGAGGCTTCAGCATCCTTCTAGCTCAGTGACAGATGCTGCCCCAGAGGTGGGGATTCCGCCCTAGGATTTACTGGGAACACAGAGCCCTGTCGATCTCCTGCCAACACAGATCAGAACATAGCTGGGGCTTGCCTGAAACGGACTGCTTGCTGATGGCGACTCTGCCAGAGGAAGACCACGAGGCAGGGAAGATGCCTGGCTCCCTGGCACGGTCACATCAGCTGTTTCTCCCTTCTTGCATTGGTGTGCTCTAACCTGTGGACGCCCCCACCCCAGCTTCTCCTCTTTGTGTCCTCCATTTCCCTGGGTTATATGCTTCCTACACATATGAAGTTTGCTCTTTCCTCTGCGCTAGCTTCACAGTTCGGGCTTCCAGAAGGATCTTGCTTGCACGCTTTTCCATGTGTCATTAGCTTGAGAGAAAGTTCGGAGGTTACGACCACAGGTTGCTCTTCCAGAGGACCCCAGTTCAATTCCCAGTGCCCACGTGGTGACTCACAGCCATCTGTACTCTTCCAAGGGAGCCGACACCCGCTTCTGACTTCTGTGGGCTCCAGGCATGCACACAGTACACAGATATGTAAGCAGGCAAAACACTCATACACATAACATGATCTTTTAAAATTTAAAGGCATATGTTTTAAAAAATATAACCAGGCACTGGAGAAGTAGGATATTAACTTCAAAGATAATACAAATGACCTTGTAGGATTGAAAATGGAGCCTTCACAGGCTGGATGGGTGGTGTTTGCAGCTAACCCTAACCCCCGCCCCTCAAGTTTGATCCTTGAAGACCACATGGTAGAAGGTGGGAACAGACTCCTGACGGTTATCCTCTGAACACCATGGGCAGACACACACACACACACACACACACACACACACACACACACACACCATGTATGCATGCACATAAATTAAATTAAATTAAATTTGAAAATGGCAGCAATGTTCTCACGCCTGCTGGGGAACTGTGTAGCATAAGGTGAAGGACTCCAAAGGGAGGCCGCTGTGATTCTGGGCTGCTGTTGCTAATCTCATGCTGGAACCTTCTGGAATGGACTCTTCACCAAAAAGGCTTCTACCTAATGAGCCTGGAAACGCTGCTTGTGAGCCTGCACAAGGGAAACTGCAGGTTTTGAGAACTGAGTGACACTTTTGGCCAGATGAATAGGTTTGGTTTAGGACAGGGTCTCAGTATGCATCCCAGATTGCCCTTGAACCTCCCCAGCTTGGACAGCTTTTATGGTGAAGCTAATGTATCAGAAGAAATAGAAGACATAAGTGATTGAGTTACAAAACAAGAGAGTCCCAATTACATCACCCTTTGTCAGAAACATAGCCCAGACCCAGGGCTGTTCGCTGGCCCACTCCAGCATCTACCCCATCTGTCAACTGCCGGAGCACACGAATGGACTGGTTCTGCAGAACCAGAGCTGCAGGGTCTCCACGACACAGGGCAACGACAGGCTACCCCAGGGAAGTCCCAGGGAGGGTCCAGTGCTGACAGTGCAGCAGGAGTCGGAGGCCTCCAACCAGACCAATGACCCACTACAATGAACAGTTGCAAGTAAGTGTGAGCACAGGGGCCGACTGTGAGAAACACTGCGATGGAATGCAGCTCCCACAGAGAGCTCTTTAATTGCGTTTTCTAATTCTTTTTGTTTGTTTGCTTGTTTTCCATCTGGGGGAAGTTACAAGGGCAGAAGGCAGGTATGAAAGAATTGGGGGAGCAGGATTGAGGACTCACACACCCTAACACAGCTGGGTGTGGTCCACAAGCCAGGAGAGGGACACGGCAAGTCCCCGTGGCTTGAGAACTGACACAGGAGACACAGGAGCTCAGGATCATGTTCAGCTACATAACGAGTGGGAGGTCAGCCTGGGCTACCTGAGACCCTGCCTCAGAGAGAAAGTACGAAAGGAGGGAGGCATCCATCCATCATTTCCCTTTTCAGCCTAGTGAACTGAATTTACTCCCTACACGTTATCTAAGGCAGGGACAGTGTCTTACGGTGGAGTCCTTCCTTTCTCTAGTTCATACGGAAAAACAGCGAGTAGGGTCTCTTAGGTCCCTATTGGTGTGATGACACACCATGAGCAAAGGGAACATGAAGGATAGCGGGTTTATCACTCCTCATGATTACAGGCAACCACTGAAGAGAGTCGCGGCAAGAACTCAAACTGGGCTCCAGGAACCTGAGGTGTGAAGCTGATGCAGGGAGGGGAGCTGCTTACTGTTGGTTCCTTGTGGTTTGCTCAGCCTGGTTTCTATGAACCCAGGACCACCAGCCCAGGGATGGCACCACTCGCAGTGGCTGGGCCCTCCCCCATCAATCACTAATAAGGAAAATGCTCTACAGACTTGCCTACAACTCAGTGTCATGAAACATTTTCCCAGTTAGGGCTACCTTGTTGACCTGCCTTGGAGTACACTGATATGAAGCTAGCCCAGACATCAACATTGTGACGATAGATGGGCTCAGATGCACCAGGCAACAGGGGGAGGGGGTACAAGGAAATGGGGAGGGGAGGGGAGGGGCCTTCCGTCCCAAGGGCTGCCAGGCCCAGGAGGGCTAGGCTGGGAGGACAGGTCTGCAGGGTCCAGCATCAGGAGGAGACAGGTCTTGGGGAGCACTGTCTCTGGAGGAATGTGGGCCAAGCAGGACATGTTTTCACAGCATGGAGACAGGGAGAACTCCTTCCTTCAGCCTTGTCCCCTCAGCTCAGCTCAGGAGTCCTGCAGAGCACAGGGGACAGTGTGTTTCCAGACCTGACTCTGCGGTGGCTTCTCTGAGCACCTCTCCTGACAGCATGGCAGCGAGCAGAGAGGAAGTTCTCACTCCCCGAGCCACCTCAGAGCACAGGCCTCCAGTAAGTGTGGGAACAAGGCTCAGAGCAAACTACCGGCCAGACTCTGGATCTACATCTTCCCCAGGGTTTCTGCCCGGTTTCCATCACTGCCCAGCCCCACACTGGAGGGAAAGCAGGTCTGTCTCTGAGAAGACTGAAGGGCGTTACCTGTGGGCTGAAGTCCAGACTGTCCTGGAAAAGACAGAACAGAATAGAGGCTTAAATGCATGGAGACAGATCTGTCCCGAGACTCTGAGCTGCCACCGAGGCTCCTGTTTCCTCAGCCCACAGCAGCCGTGGTGGAGAGGAGCACGGACGGAGGGAGGGCTCAGGAAGCTCCAGTACACCAGTGCCCATGGCTCTTCCTTCGCTCTTCCTCTGTCCTCAGCCCTAACTTTCCCATCTCTACCTTATCACTCCTCAGGGTTCAACCCAGGAACTACAGACTGGGGCTCAGAGTCCACTGAAGCTGAGGTCACAGGCCCGTGACACGCTGAGAACAGAGCCCTGGCTTTCCCCTGAGATGCTGTGGAGTCACCACAAGGCCCTTACCTTTCTGGTTCCTGAGGTAGATGAACAGCCCGCCTCCAAGGAAGAGCAGGCCCAGCACGAAGCCCCCGACTCCGCTCAGCATCTTGTTCTGTGCAGAAGTGGACTGCGCCCCTGAGAAGCAAGGCCAGGCTTGGAGGGCTTCAGCCCAGACCCCGGTTCCCTCCTGGGACCCCAGACACTGAGAGACACTGAGAGCTCTGAGACCCAGGAAGAACCTGTCTGGAAGAGCTGGAGTTGATGGCCCCTGGTGATGCTGAGAAAGCAGAGAGGCTCACAGCATGGCTGAAACATGGCCGCCCTGAGCTGGGCTGATGGGAAGCCGCTGAGCTCTGAGGAGGCAGCCCTGAGGGTGAGAGAGCTAAGCAAAGGCAGAGCTGAGACAGGACGTCCCGAAGGCCGCCAACGCCCCCGAGAGCTCCTTGTCCATCTTCATCATGAGCAGCAGCAGAAACACAACCCAGACAGAGGCAGAGGCTGCAGCCAGGGCCAAGCAGGTCCCAGGGCCCGTGACCTCACTGGCAGGCTCTAAGAGTGTGGGGCGGCATAACTGCTTCCCAGGGGGCAAAGGTGCTGTAGAAGCATCACACGTGTCCCCGTGTGACCCGCGCTGAAGGAGAGCGAGGACAGCACAGAACCATGGAACAGTGTGTGGACAGGGAAAGCTGACACAGGGTGAGCCACGCCCCTCCGCGGTGGGCGGGGCCTCCCAGGGCCAGAGAAAGCTGAGAGGCGGAGGTGAGCCACGCCCCTCCTGGTGGGCGGGGCCTCCAGGGCTAGGGCTTTCCCACTCACTCCACTCCACGGTGACAGGGCTGCTCAGGCTGGGATGCTCCACCCGGCAGGCGTAGACCTCTCCGCTCTGGGGAACCGTCTCCAGCATCACCAGGGCCTGGTAGGTCCAGTCTCCATTGGGGATCAGGCCGGTGGACGAGACCCCAGCCTTCTCCTCCTGGCCGTTCCGGAACCATCTGACCTCAAGGTCGCCCGGGTAGAAGCCATTCACAGAGCAGATCAGGAGGTTGTGGTGCCCCAGGCGCTGCGTGTTTGCAGGGTGCACAGACACCTTGGGCTCAACTGGAGGAGGAAGGGGGTGAGAGTGAGTCACGAGGGCGGAGCCGTCCTGCTGCTGGCCTCCTGTCCGCCTCCATCCACCCAGGCTGGAGTCCAGGCAGGCCTAAGGAGCCAGCAGGCATGCTCCCTGGACTTAGGGTCCTTTCCACACTTTACTGTCGGCTCCGCCCCCTGCAGGAATCGCCAGGAGGTGAGGCTCCGGGCAGGGAGGGCAAGGCGCTTCTCCCACGTGGCCATTTTCCCAACAGCTAAGTCACCTAGCGGTGTCCCGGGTTCTCTGGTCTTGTGTGTAGACGGTGCCAGCTCTGTGGGGGGGGGGGGGAGAGACTCACTGAGGGTCACTCTGCTCTGTGTTGGCAAAACTCTGAATAAATCAACGTTGCCAATCTTACATCATTATTGTTAATGGCCTGACACAGGGATTCACAGTCTCCTCAGCAGGGGCCTGTCAGTGTGAGCTGCAGGGACCACGGGCTGAGCTGCAGTGTGCGCCCTGACCCACGCACAGCAGAGGACAAGCAGCAGATGGCAGAGCTGGGAGGATCCTGTCCCAGTTGAAGAAGCCAGCTCATTGTCACAGCCATGCCTACGGCATGTCACTGTAAATCTCTCTCCCTCCGATAGAACCAGTTCAGAGAAGGCTTCGTTTCTTTTCTCATTGTCGGTTCATCCCTCTGCCACCTTCTCAGGATGAGTAAGGAATCTGCCTCCTCCCCCACCACACCTTGAGTTGTGCAAACAGAGTTGGGGGTTTCGACATTACAAACCATCCTGGCTAGTTCTATGTCCAACTGACACAGCTAAAAGGTCCTTGAGAGGAGGGAACCCCACTTCAGCAAATGCCTCCATAAAATCAGGCGTAGGTAAGCCTGTTGGGCATTTCCTTAATCAGTGAGTGATATGGGAGGGCCCAGCCCACTGTGTGTGGTGCCATCCCTGGGCTGGTGGTCCTGGATTCTATAAGAAAGCAGGCTGAACATGCCAAAGGAAGCAAGCCAGCAAGAGGCACCCCTCCGCCATCAGCTCCTGCCTCCAGGTTCCTGCCCTGCTTGAGTTCCTGTCCTGACTTCCTTTGATTATGAAGAGTGATGTGGAGGTTTAAGCTAAATAAGCTCTTTCCTCCTCGGTTTTCTTTGGTCAAGATACTTCAGTGCATCAACAGTAAATCTAACTAGGACACACAGCAAACCAGAATCACAGCGCACCTGGCTGCACCAGAGCCCACACCTGCCCCTAACCCCACAGCTGTACCTGACCCTACAGCTGCACCTGAGCCCACAGCTGTGCCCGGGCCCTCAGCTGCCCCTGACCACAGCTGTACCTGATCACACCTGCCCCTAACCCCACAGCTGTGCCTGAGACCACACCTGCCCCTAATCCCACAGCCTGCCATCTCTGCACCTGCATGCTTCCTGGCCTTTTCTCTCTCCTGCTGTCACTTCTGACACCTGGAAGGACACATCAACTGTATCCCTGGCTCTACCAGCTGGAACCAACCTCAGTTTCCCTTTCTGTCCATTTCTCCTTATTCTGGGTGTGGGCAGATGGCCAAACATGTTCAGTCAGAACCCCAAACTCAGGCCTTTGTCAGGGAACCAGGCGACCTCCTGAGTGAGCTACAGATGGCTACTGAGGAGCATGTGCACAGGTTGTGTGCCAGCCCTGGCTCCTTTTATAGAAGGGGCCTGAGCGTCCGGCTGTCGGGTGTCCCTGGGGTCCTGGAGCCACAGCCTCTCCCACACCAGACAGGAGAAGACCTGACAGAGGATGTGAGGTCCACACCATCTCAGTGACACAGAGAAATAACATGGGACCTGAAAATACCGCCAGATCTATCACCATGGTAACGGCAGCACATTAAATAATGAAATGATAAAGGCCAAGTGTGACATCATCCAGCAAAGTAAAAATATGTAAATAAGAAAAAAAAATCAGCACGGAATTTAGACCTAAAAGAAAGTCAGAGGCAGGGCGGGAGGGATGGCTCAGCAGTTTAGAGCACTGGCTGCTCTTCCAGAGGATCTGAGTTCAACTCCCAGCAACCACATGGTGGCTCACAACCATCTAGAGTGAGATCTGGCGCCCTCTTCTGGCGTGTAGGTGGACATGCAGTAGAGCACTCATCCACATAAAAGAAATAAATATTTGAAGAAAAGAAAGAAAGAAAAAGCCAGAGGCTCCTTGTGGTCAGTCAGTGTAAGATTCAGGGGTCACCTCAGAGGGGACACGGGACAGTGTTTTCTGGAGTTAGATATGTGAGATCATGGTCCAGGAGTACAGAGTAAGATGACCCAGATCCTGTGGTTTCACAGTGATTACTCTGTGGTGTTCCCATGGCAACAGGAATTGATGAATAAATACTTTTCAAGTGCTTCCTGGAAGCCTCAGGTGGGCGGGGCATGGCAGGGTGAGGAACTGCAGCCATGGGCCTAGATGCTCTCTGATGACAGCCTCAGCTTTTGGTTGGGAGACTATAAATTCTAGACACCTAAATGTTTCAATTCATGTCAAGGATGTCAGAGCCCGATGTGGACAATGAAGGACCATCAAGGGGACTTAGGCTGCGGACTTGCACCATCCCAACCTCCAGAATCACCGGGGTGCCAGTGAGTTCCCAGTCCTGCAGACCCTGAGGTTCTTTCTGGAACCTTCCGTTCCCAGGACATGCTCCTCCCAACCCCACTCACCCCTCACAGCTCACTATGACACCTCTCCAGGAGCTGCCTTTGCAAGCACAGCACCCTGGACTGCGGGAGTGTTTTCAGCATGGAGGAGAGAGTGCGGGGACAGTGTGACCAGTGTCCTCACGCTGCCCTCTCAGCTTCCTCATGTCCCTGTCCTACGCCTCAGTCTCCTTCCTCACAGGCCTCCAATTCACCTCCAACTGCTCCATCGCCAGCCCCTCATCCCACACGACCCGGGACATGAGGGCTGTTCTCCTCTCTCCAGGCTCCGTCCCTCACCTCAGCCCACACTTCTCCCGGGGTCGCTGTCATCATGAGGCACACCTGAGGCCAGACGGAAGGTCCCGGAAACACTGGGACATGGGGGGAGAGAGGAGCCCCTCCCTCCGGGTCTGAGTGAAGCCTCTGACTAAGCAAGAAGCAATGTTTGCACCCCATCAGCATCTGCCCGTGACCTTCCCCTGCCCCAGCTGTGACCTCCTCTGCCCCAGCTGTGACCTCCTCTGCCCCAGCTGTGACCTCCTCTGCCCCAGCTGTGACCTTCCCCTGCCCCAGCTGTGACCTTCCCCTGCCCCAGCTGTGACCTCCTCTGCCCCAGCTGTGACCTCCTCTGCCCCAGCTGTGACCCACAATGTCTGGGATCTCACCAGAGACCCACTGCAGGCAAGACACAGAGCTAAGTCCCTTGTGCAACACGAGCGGCTCCTGGGTCCACCAGGCCAGGGCATCTGCGGAGCCACCTCGTGTGTGCAGAGAGGAAAGACAAGTAAAGTCCTCAGAAAAGTTTGGAGCTGTAACGTGGGATTCGAACCCTGCACATGGCTAACGCCAGGGCAACCGCGGCCTGCTCCTCCTGGGGGAGGCCTCGGGCGCCCCGGCCAGTCTCCCTCGGCGGACTCTGTCCCCGGGAAGCGCACACCCTGGGCTGCGGGTTCACCTCCCTCTGCTCGCCCTTCTCCCGCCTCAGCTCAGCGTGTGTAACCGTTTCCCCGGCTTCCGGCCCGGGGCCGCCGCAGGGGACGAGCTGTCAGGAATCCCGCGCTGAACCTGCGGCTCTGGGACCACACCAACCCCTGCGGCTCCTGCCCAGGAGTGCGCTCGCGCCTCCCCCTGCTCGCTCACCGTCCTCCCTCCCCGCGGTCCCTCTTCCCTGCAGGCCGCCCGTCCCGCCCACCTCTCCGCTGCACAGTGAAGCTCTCCACGACCCGGTAGTTGTGTCTGCAGAACGTGTCCACCGCGGCCCGCCGCTGCTCCAGGAAGTCCTTCAGGCTGTTGAAGTACTCGTCTATGCCCCGACCCAGCTCGGTCACCGCGCGGAACTCGCCCACGTCGCTGTCGAAGCGCACGAACTCCTCCTGGTTGTGGATGCCTCTGACCAGATACCGCACTCGCTCCGTCCCGTTGAGGAAATGACACTCAGATTTAGCTTGTTCTAAGAACCGAGCTGCGGAGACAGGAATTAACTTCTTCTCTGAAGACGAGATGCCCGAGTCCCTCTGCATCTGCCCCCAAATGACCAGACACAAGCTCGCCCCAGCCCCCTCTGCCGTCACCACAACCCACGGGTCAGAGGGACACACACCCACCCAGGCCGGACAGCTGTCAAGTGTAAATAACGGAAGAGAAGGAGGAGCTCTGGGAAACCGCCCCTGTTCCTAGGACTCTTCTCCCTTCAGCACCCTTTCCCCCCCTCCCTTTTTTTAATTTGTGTGTGTGTGTGTGCGCGCGCGCGCGTGCGCTTGTGTGTTTTAAATTTATTTTTATTTTGTGTTCATTCGTGTCTTTCCTGCTTGTGCTTCAGTGTCAGGGTGTCAAATTCCCCGGATTTGGAGTTACAGACAGTTGTGAGCTGCCGTGTGGGTGCTGGGAATTGAACCTAGGTCCTCTGCAACAGCAGCCAGTGCTCTCAACCGCTGAGCCATCTCTCCAGCCTCAACCATCATCGTGAGCGCCAGTCCCCGAGTGAACAGAGAGGTTGATTAGCCATTTGACCTCCCACTGGATTATTCTGGTTTTTTCTTATTTCTTAGAAATTATTTTTTTCATACAATATATTCTGTTCAGTTTTCTCACCTCTCCACCCACCTAAGCCCACACTTTCTTTAATTTACATTAGAAAACAGGCAACTGGGAAAAAAGAAAAAAAAGTCAAAACAAAATGTCAGAGGAAAAAAGCCAAAGGGGGGGGGGGGAAACAAACAGAAGAAATACAGATACACATTCACACAGGAATAAAAAACAAAAATCTGAAACCATAATATATAAGCAAAAGATCTGTAAGAAAAAAAAACAGAAGAGAACAAAACAAAAAAACAGAAGAGAACAAAACAAAAACCTCCCCACGAACAGCGTTGGTTCACTCTGCGTTCGAGAACCTGCTGGGCTGGGGCCCGCCCTCACGTGGGGTTTAGACGCAGTGAGACGCTTATTCTTTGAGACTGTCACATACTCACATCACCTCCCCCTTCCCTTTCCTCCCCTGAGGCCTCCTACAACCCAGCCATGTTCTCCTCTCATGGCCTCTTTTGTCAGTAACTATTGCTGTGTGCATGTATGTGCATACATGTACTTTCCTAAATGCATAAGTGCTAACTCCTCCCCCTGTATGATGTCACTTGTGGGTGTGTGTTTAGGGCTGACCAGTTAGAATTGGACAACGGCCTCTGTGCTCTTCCCAGGGGAAGATCGCCAAGGGGAAATGACCCTTTGGGTATAAACCTGAGACCAGAGCAATCCTGTCACTGGCATCCAGGAGGGACTGTTGGTGTCCAGAGTCAGGTCACCGCCCCAAAGTTCAGCTCCCACAGAGGCATTCCAGAGGTAGGGGAGGGGAGGTGCCCCTGTCTGACCCAGAGCTGCCCCGCCTGGAGCTCAGCTGGAAGGCAGGTCTCACACCTCAGAAGACAGCACCTGCTGCCTCTCCTGCTCAGGCTCCTCCCTTACACACCACTTAGAGCACAGCAAACCCTCAGTGCCACCCTTTGCTGGTCTGTGCTGACCCCCCCTCCCCCCTGGCATCCAGCATCCAGAGAGGAGAAGCAGAGGCCTCCCTCCACTTGGAGCTTAGCATTGTGAAGGTGGGCAGGAGTAGAGAGAGGTGGAGCCCCGTTAGCAGGGAGCCTCAGGGAGATCTGAGTGACAGGAGGGGCAGAGAGGCCCTCTGAGGGTGATGATGAAGATGTGTCACAGAGGAGAGCCACAAGGGGGAGGTGGCTGAGTGTGTCTGTGTGTCTGTGTGCATGTGTCTCTGTGTGTGTGTGTCTCTGTGTGTGTGTGTGTGTCTCTGCGTGTATGTGTGCATGTGTGTGTCTCTGTGTGTGTCTTTGTGTGTGTGTATGTGTGTGTGTGTGTGTGCCTGTGTGTGCATGTGCATGTGTGCCTGTGTGCATGCGTGTGTGTGTGTGTGTGTGTGTGTGTGTTTGTGTGTGTGTGTTGGGACACATCTCAGCTGAGGTAACACCTCACACCAACACTGGGTTCATGATGAACAGAGCGCAGGGCGTGAGGGCGGCAGTGAGAGGTGAGACTTCAGGGATCAAGAAAGGGAAAGGCTCACCACCGCCCAGCAGAGCTTCCACACGGGAGCAGGCTGCACACACCCGGGGTGGGGAGAAGGACGAAGCCCTGGGCTCAGCCTCACCGCTGCCCAGGCAGCCGCCTCGCAGCCGCACAGGATGCACACGATCTCCCCGTGACGCCCTCCCCGTGCCCGACTCCATGACACGGTCACAGAGATCTTCTGACTAGATCAACATTCACTCTTCTTTGCTTAAAACATCAGAAACACACGTACACAGTAGGACAGAAACACACATATGAAGTTCTGTTTTTAAGGAGAAACCTCTTTGTCTGGCAAAGCTCATCACAGCAACAGCAAGCCCCGTGTGTGAAGTTAATTGGACACCATGACTTATCAATGCTCTCAGGCCCTGAGGGAATGTGACCCAAGGACTCACAGAGCAATGGCGGGTAGATACAGGGGCCTGTCCCACAGATCTGGGAGCGCGAACATCCAGGCTTCTATGTGAGGACGTAGTTTGGATTTCATCTGAGGACTGTGAGTGGTCACAGAAATCATCAGTAGTGTCAAGGGAGTAGCCTGGATGGTGGGGAAGCAGCCTGTTCTGACCCCTCCCCAGCAGCCAGGCCCTGAGGCGTGCACTTACGTCGGAGGTCCCGGACCAAAGCCACGGGAGGACTCAGCGCCATCAGGGTCAGGACCACAGCTGTCACACAGGGACCTCTGGGGAGCCACAGTTGCATCATGCTGGAGGAGAGGAGAGCCCAGTCAGAGGAGCAGACAGGCCTCCCAGTAGACTCTCCTCTCTTTACTCATGATCAAGAGAATGAGATCCAGGGGATTCACTGCTTTGGCTCTGGATTGGTTAAGGTCAGTGCTGGGCAGCCAATCAGCAGCAGGGAGGACCCCTATCATCAGTTGCTGGTTAGAGATTTAGCATGAAGTTCCCTTCTGAAACTTGTAATCGTCCTCAGTAAAGGGACACTCAGCCTGGCCTGGTGGCCCACACCTCAGATCCTTGCACTTGGGTCTTGTAGCTGGGTCTCTGTGAGTCAGGGGCCAGCCTGGTCTACACAGTAAGACCCTGTCTCCAACCGACCCACAACCAAGCAAACACGAGGATAGGAGGGCTGTTTTGAGGGGAAAGCGTGAATATTGGATGGTTCGTTGGTTGTCCGTGTCCCCGGTGGACGTCCCCACACCCGGGTGCCCTTGGACAGAGCTCACTGGACCTGGTGGGTTGTTAATTCATTTTTAAGGAAATGAAGGTGTGAGGAGGACCTGGTGGGAGGTTCAGGGGACTGGAGGGAGGTGGTGGGTGGCGGATAGGATCCAAGGACTTTGTTCACAGGTGTAACTTCTCCAAGGAATGAACAACACACTGTTTCGGAAAGGACCTTTTATTTCCATTTTAATGATGGAGCCGGGGTCACTGAGGCACGGTAACCGGGCAGAGCTGGGCCAGCCCTGCCACGCTCAGTCCTTCACTCAGCAGTCTGAGTCCTGGGGAGAGTCACCCCCTACTCCAGGCTGTTGGGGCAAGTGTGTGTTTGAAGCTGTGTGGGACAGAGCAGGGAAGGAAGGTGGCTGTCACCAGGCACCTTTAGCCTGGCGCTCCCTGCACCTCGGCCTAATGGTGCAGACGTCAGAGGGGATTTAAGTGCGTCCACTTTGGGAGGGAGAGGGAGTCGCAGCTGTCTCTCACACACCCTAGAGCTGCAGACAGCTGTGCTGCTGAGGGCGCCTGCAGGAGCAGCCTTCCCTGGCAATTGATGACGTCGCAGCATTCGGCCTCTTGATTGGACAGTGGCCTCTGCTCTTCAGTTAGGGAAATCTCTGACAAACTGAAGGAAAGTGGAGGTTAGTCACAGCGCAGTCCTGACAGAGGGGAGTTTCCAGCTCGCCCCCTGAGCTGTTGCTGATTTCAGTGATGCCCCCAGAAGCACAGCCCAGGGTCCCTGTGGTTATCCAAAGCCCATGCTCAAGGGAGACATCAAGGCTGAGGCGGGGCCTCCTGGGGAGATGAGGCTGGGGTTCTGCCAGGGGGAAGTCCTAAGGGCCAGAGTCTGGGAGAGCAGAGAGGGCAGAGCTGGACCGGGACTGAGTCAGGTTCCCTTAGTTCTCTGAGTCGGTGGCCTGACTGGGAGCTGTGTTGATCTGTGCGGCTTCAGCTGGAGGCTCCTGTTCTGGTGCCTTTGACACCTCACCTGTCATTAGATCCATTAGCCACAGCCTGAGGGCAGATCCAGAAGGGCCCTGGGTGCTCAGGGAGAAAACTGGAATTCTCACGGCCCCAAAGAATAACATTGCACATGCAAGAATTTAAGCTCTTCCCCCATCTGCATCTCCTTAAGGTTCAAACCAACATGGGAGGATTAAGGTTGAGAGGTCAAGCAAGCGCCTGGCCAGAGCTGCAGCCTGGACCTCTCTCCACTGCGAGGCAGGAGTCACCTTTCCACCAGTAACCCCTTTGTGACCCTCCCACCTCACCCTCCAGACTAGCTAAGATCACAGTTCCATGATCCAGAAGGTCCGAGGAGGAAAATTGCTTCTTGAATTTCAGTATTCTGCTGACCTTCTGTCCTGAGGCTGCATGTGACCTGGACAGTACAGAAACTGATCAGCCTGGGTCTGGGGAGGTGGCTCAGCCAGGGACGTGCTACAGGCAAGATGACCTCAGCGTGAGCCCCGGAACCTTTGTAGACAGCTAGAACGCATGGCGCACAGCTGTAATCCCAGCAGAGGCAGGGGGTTCCCTGTGGCCTGCTGGCAGGGCTGCCCAGCCTGGTCAGCAAGCTCAGGTCCCGGTGACAGCCTGTCTCCCAACAAGGTCCATGGCTTCTGCCAAAGGACATCCTATCTGGCCTCTGGCTGTGACATGCACACACAACACACACACACACACACACCACACCAAGGAATCAAACTGTTCAGTGGACATCTCCACAGTCCGTTCCGTAGATCCTGCAGCTGGAATGCTTCTCACTTTATTAAAAATAAACCGTGACGTCTCGGCATTCACGTCGGTAATAACCGATCCCAGCCGGTGAAAACGTTCTTAACTGACACCATGAACCAGATAGCATTTGTTCACAGGAACAACGTTTTATGTGAGCAAAACCAACTTGGGCGTCTAACCGGCAGCACTCGGGGTTCGCAGGGCTCTCCGGGCGTCCAGGGCTGGGGGCTCGGTTCAAAGGCACTGCCTGGGCCCTGGGTGCCCTTGGTGGGTGCCCTCCTGGATTTTTGTTGTCTGTGTCTCCTGCTCTCCAGCAGCGGGAAGAGTTAAGTCACTGAACTGTTTATTTAGAAACCCTGAAGAAAGGAGAGGCCGGGCACCTGATGTTTCTACATTTTTTCCCAGCCCAGGGCCCTCTGCTCTCCCTGCCCTCCCCGTCCTCCCCCGCCCGCCTGCCCTGTCCACAGGACAAGGAGGTCCAGGCGTGCCTTCACAACTGATCCGGGGCACAGCTGTTAACTCTGGAGGCGTCGGTGAGCTGCTGATTCTGCAGGTGCAAGGCTGTCAGCTGCTCGGGGTCCCCCAGACTCCACGGCCTGCGTGCGCCGCCTGCAGCTCCTGGGAGATGTCTGCTGCGGAGGCAGAGGACACCACCAAGAGATGTCAGTCAGGCCCCAGCCGGGGACCACAGGACTAAGGCCACACGGAGCCCCCATTAAGGCCTCAAACGCCATATGTGCCCCAGGCTGGCCCCAAACTTGAAATTCCTCTGTCCCGGTCTTGCAACTTCTAAGAAGAAAGGCATATGCCATCATACCCAGCTTAGAAGCAAAAGATTTTCAACAATGGTACAGAAATAGCAATATCTGACAAAGTGATTTCAGGATATGGTAGTTAAGTAGAAAAAAAATATGTATGTGTGTGTGTATACAGCACACACACACACACACACACACACACACAAAGCTAAACTAAATCTTATAAAAACACTTTTTTAAAAAGGAAAAGCTAGCTTCCAAAATGACTCTAAATGTATCTGCCAGGCTGCCCAATGTACCCGATCACCAGCGAAGCCATCCCGCCGGCTGTGCGCTGTGCTCCACTGTGCTCCGTTGTGCTCCACTGTGCTCTGCTGTGCTCTGCTGTGCTCTGCTGTGCGCTGTTGTGCTCTGCTGTGCTCTGCTGTGCTCTGCTGTGCTCCGCTGTGCTCCGCTGTGCTCTGTTGTGCTCTGCTGTGCTCTGCTGTGCTCTGCTGTGCGCTGTGCTCCGCTGTGCGCTGTTGTGCTCCGCTGTGCTCTGCTGTGCGCTGTGCTCTGCTGTGCTCTGTTGTGCTCTGCTGTGCTCTGTGCTCCGCTGTGCACTGTGCTCCGCTGTGCGCTGTTGTGCTCTGCTGTACTCTGTTGTGCTCTGCTGTGCTCCGCTGTGCGCTGTGCTCCTCTGTGCTCTGTTGTGCTCTGCTGTGCGCTGTGCTCCACTGTGCTCTGTTGTGCTCTGCTGTGCTCTGCTGTGCGCTGTGCTCCGCTGTGCGCTGTGCTCCGCTGTGCTCCGCTGTGCGCTGTTGTGCTCTGCTGTGCTCTGTTGTGCTCCGCTGTGCGCTGTTGTGCTCTGCTGTGCGCTGTGCTCTGCTGTGCTCTGCTGTGCGCTATTGTGCTCTGCTGTGTTCTGCTGTGCTCTGCTGTGCGCTGTGCTCTGCTGTGCTCTGCTGTGCTCCGCTGTGCTCTGCTGTGCTCTGCTGTGCTCCGCTGTGCTCTGCTGTGCTCTGCTGTGC
>REGO01000896.1:417874-446234 GCA_010120015.1 Rhombomys opimus
AGGCCAGGGCCAGATGATTTCAGTGAAGAATTCTACCAGACCTTCAAAGAACCAACACCAATACTCTTCAAACTATTCCACAAAATAGAAACAGAAGGAGCATTACCAAACTCAATCTATGAAGCCACAGTCACCTTGGTACCTAAACCTCCCAAAGACCCAACAAAGAAAGAGAATTTCAGGCCAATCTCCCTTATGAACATTGATGCAAAAATACTCAACAAAATACTTGCAAACTGAATCTAAGAACACATCAAAGATATCATCCACTATGACCAAATAGGTTTCATCCCAGGTATTCAGGGGTGGTTCAATATATAGAAATCCATCAATGTAATCCACCATATAAAAAAACTGAAGGAGAAAAACCACATGATCATCTCCTTAGATGCTGAAAAAGCATTTGACAAAATCCAACATCCATTTATGTTTCAAGTCTTGGAAAGATCAGGGATACAAGGCACATACCTGAACACAGTAAAGGCAATATACAGCAAGCCTATAGCCAACATCAAACTAAATGGAGAGAAACTTAAAGCAATCCCACTGAAATCAGGGACAAGGCAAGGCTGCCTACTCTCTCCTTATCTCTTCAAAATAGTTCTTGAATTCCTTACTAGAGCAATAAGACAACTAAAGGAGATCAAGGGGATACAAATTGGAAAGGAAGAAGTCAAAGTATCACTGTTTGCAGGTGATATGATAGTATACCTGAGTGACCCCAAAAATTCTACCAGGGAACTCCTACAGCAGATAAACACCTTCAGCAAAGTGGCTGGATACAAAGTTAACTTAAAAAAAATCATTATCCCTCCTGTATACAAAAGACAAAAGGGCTGAGAACCAAATTAGGGAAAAAACACCCTTCACAATAGCCACAAAGGACATAAAGTATCTTGGTGCGCCCCTAACAAAGCAAGTCAAAGACCAGTATGAAAAAAACTTTCAGTCTCTGAAGAAAGAATTAGAAGAAGATATCAGAAGATGGAAAGATCTCCCATGCTCATGGCTTGGCAGGATAAACATAGTAAAAATGGCCATCTTACCAAAAGCAATCCACAGATTCAATGCAATTCCCATCAAATTACCAACACAATTCTTTACAGACCTTGAAAGAAAAATTCTCACCTTCATTTGGAACAACAAGAAACCCAGAATTGCTAAAACAATTATTCTCTACAGTAAAAGATCTTCTGGAGGTATATCCATCCCTGATCTCAAGCTGTACTATAGAGCAACAATACTAAAAACTGCATGGTACTGGCATAGAAACCAGCTGGTGGATCAATGGAATCAAACAGAAGACCCAGAAATAAACCCACACACTTATGGAATCCTGATCTTTGACAAAGATGCCAAAATCATAAAATGGAAAAAAGATAGCATCTTCAACAAATAGTGCTCGTCTAACTGGATGTCTACCTGTAGAAAAATGCAAATAGATCCATACCTATCATCCTGCACAAACTAAAGTCCAAGTGGATCAAAGACCTCAATATAAAACCAGACACACTAAACCTGTTAGAAGAAAAAGTCAGGAAGAGCCTTGAACTCATTGACACAGGAAACAACTTCCTGAATAGAACACCAACAGCACAGGGTCTAAGATCAACAATCAACAAATGGGACCTCATGAAACTGAAAAGCTTCTGTAAAGCAAAGGACACTGTCATCAGAACATATGACAGCCTACAAAGGGAAAGGATCTTCACCAACGCTATATCTGACAGAGGGTTAATATCCAGAATATATAAAGAACTCAAGAAGTTAAACAGCAACAAATCAAGTAATCCAATTTAACAATGGGGTACAGAGCTAAACAGAGTTCTCAATAGAGGAATAATGAATGGCTGAAAAACACTTAAGGAAATGCTCAACGTCCTTAGTCATAAGGGAAATGTAAATCAAAATGACCCTGAGATATCACCTTACACACATCAGAATGGCTAAGATAAACAACTCAAGTGACAACATATGCTGGAAAGGATGTGGAGAAAGGGGAACCTCCTCCATTGCTAGTGGGAATGTAAACTTGTACAACCACTTTGGAAATCAATCTGGCACTTTCTCAGACAATTAGGAACAGTGCTTCCTCAAGATCCAGCTATATCACTCCAAAAGATGCTCAGGTACACAACAAAGACATTTGCTCAACCATGTTTGTAGCAGCTTTATTTGTAATAGCCAGAACCTGGAAATAACCTAGATGTCCCTCAGTGAAGGAATGGATACAGAAATTGTGGTACATCTACACAATGAAATATTACTCAGCAGTAAAATACAAGGAAATCATGAAATATGCAGGTAAATGTGGGAACTAGAAAGGATCATCCTGAGTGGGGTATCCCAGAAGCAGAAAGACACACAGGGTATATACTCACTCATAAGTGGATATTAGACATATAACATAGGATAAACATACTAAAATCTGTATACCTAAAGAAGCTAATCAAGAAGGAGGACTCTGGGTAAGATGCTCAATTCCCATTAAGAAAGGCAAAGACGATGGACATCAGAGGAGGGAGAAAACAGGGAATAGGACAGAAGCCTGCCACAGAGGGCCTCTGAAAGGCTCTACCCTGCAGGGTATCAAAGCAGATGCTGAGATTATGGCCAACCTTTGGGCAGAGTACAGGGAATCTTATGAAAAAAGTGGGAGATAGTTAGACTTGGAGAGGACAGGAGCTCCATAAGGAGAGCAACAGAAAAAAATCTGGGCACAGGGGTCTTTTCTACGACGATACTCCAACCAAGGACCATGCATGGAGATAACCTAGAACCTCTGCACAGATGTAGCCCATGGCAGCTCAGTGTCCAAGTGGGTTCCATAGTAATGGGAACAGGGACTGCCTCTGACATGAACTGATTGGCCTGCTCTTTGATCACCTCTCCCTGAGGGGGAGCAGCCTTACCAGGCCACAGAGGAAGACAGTGCAGCCACTCCTGATGAGACCTGATAGAACAGGATCAGAAGGAAGAGGAGGAAGACCTCCCTTATCAGTGGACTGGGGGAGGGGCATGGGTGGAGAAGGGGGAGCTAGAGGGGATTAAGAGGGGAGGAGGGAGGGGAGGAGGGAGGGGAGGAGGCAGGGGAGGAGGCAGGGATACAAAGTGATTAATTGTAACTAATAAAAATTAAAGTGAAATGTAAAACCTTTCAAGATGAAAAAAATGTCAAAGTAACTAAAACACACACACACAAGAGAAACTTGAATGGAAATGTGGAAACTAAGCTGAGATGGCAATCTGGTTTGTAAATGTTATGCCCCCAAATCCTAACTCTATTCCGGTGTGCTAGTACAGCAGTCAAGGCTGTATACTTGAGGGGCTCGAGAGATGGCTTAGCTCAGAAGAGCAGCTGCTGTGCAAGCATGGAGTTTCCATCCCAGCACCCACAGAACAGGTCAGGTGAGGGCCTGTGCGCCCCTAACCTCACCAGGGACTGAAGGATCCCTGGGGCTCTCTGGCTGCCAGTCTGTCTAAAAACCTGAGCTCAGGGAAGACCATGACTCAGGAAATGAATGGATGACGTTACCGTCATGTGGCCTCCACAGACAAGCACCCACATACACATACACCACACTCAGCCCTCACACACATGCTATACATATGGTGTGCTAACAGCTTTGTAGTGAATCCATAAATTTTAAGAGTACTGTTGGAAGTTTAGTGATTTAAATTTATAGATACAAAACTTCCTTCAAAAGCTTTCTCATCAACTTCCACCATGAAAATGGAGTGAGGACTGTGATTATCAAGGCTGCCTTAAACAGAGTAATTATTGCTGCCCAGTGCTGAGGGTGTGACCCAAGAGGGAGTCCCTGCTCTTCTGGGGCTGCTTAGCCCAGGACACTCCTCCTCCGGCCACTGCAGGAGAACCCGGCCATGTGAGCATCCCGTGGGCTGTGGGATAAGACCCAGGGCCATTTGTTTCCGTCATCGGCATCCATCTTGAAAGGTATGAAGGTTCCTCAGAGTGTGAGGGTTACTGTGGGTGTGAGGGTTACTGTGGATGTGAGGGTTACTGGGGTGTGAGGGTTACTGTGGGTGTGAGGGTTACTGTGGGTGTGAGGGTTACTGGGGTGTGAGGGTTACTGTGGGTGTGAGGGTTACTGTGGGTGTGAGGGTTACTGGGGTGTGAGGGTTACTGTGGATGTGAGGGTTACTGGGGTGTGAGGGTGACTGTGGGTGTGAGGGTTACTGGGGTGTGAGGGTTACTGTGGGTGTGAGGGTGACTGGGGTGTGAGGGTTACTGTGGGTGTGAGGGTTACTGTGGGTGTGAGGGTTACTGTGGGTGTGAGGGTGACTGGGGTGTGAGGGTTAGTTACTGTGGGTGTGAGGGTTACTGGGGTGTGAGGGTTACTGGGGTGTGAGGGTGACTGTGGGTGTGAGGGTTACTGTGGGTGTGAGGGTGACTGGGGTGTGAGGGTTACTGGGGTGTGAGGGTTACTGTGGGTGTGAGGGTTACTGGGGTGTGAGGGTGACTGGGGTGTGAGGGTGACTGGGGTGTGAGGGTTACTGTGGGTGTGAGGGTGACTGGGGTGTGAGGGTTACTGTGGTGTGAGGGTTACTGTGGGTGTGAGGGTTACTGGGGTGTGAGGGTGACTGGGGTGTGAGGGTTACTGTGGGTGTGAGGGTTACTGGGGTGTGAGGGTGACTGTGGGTGTGAGGGTTACTGGGGTGTGAGGGTTACTGGGGTGTGAGGGTTACTAGAGGAATTAACATTACTGGGAGAATGGTTGTGTGTGTGTAAGCTGCCTCCTTCACAGTCTGTGGCTAAGAGTCTTCAGCAAGAAGTGTCTGTTTGTTTGTTACTTTGACAGCAACACGAGTGTGTGAAGCCCGTTTGGAGTCTTGGTCTTCAGCACTTTACCTCTTGGCTTTGTTTCCTGTCTCAACACCTTTCCTCCCTGGTTCATCTTCATCTGAAGGCTCTCATTTTTAAATATAAAACTGTCACCTTTTTAACAATGAATCATTTAGAGAGTACATGCACTGCTGAAGGTTCTCAACGTGAGTTAGATGCAGGCTCTTGGGTTAAACATTGGGAGCAATTTGCAGGCTGGATTGGCAGAAGCAAGCAAGTGAGCTTCCTGGAGGCAGCCCACTGGCTTTTGCATGGCTGGCCAATGGGTGTGCCCCTGGTTTAGGCAAAGCCCCAAGGGATTTTGCCTCAGGACTGCTCATTGTTGCTATACAGCCTTCCCATGCTTGTCTCCCCCGCCTGGCATAAGGAGGTTGAGCAGGAAGAGACCCTCGCTGCCTACAGCACAATGTTACTCCTCCATGGGTGCTACCCTCTCTGTTGGGCAGCTTCCCTACAGATGATTTTATAATTCCTCATAGTGATTCCTGAATTGAGTCAAACGTTAAACCCTCCTGCAATAGAGGAAAAGCAGTTAGGAGCTCTGTGAACCTCCGAGAGAATTAAACCAAGAAGAAAAATAAGACTGAGACAAATTAATAATCAAGGAAACATTCATCCTCAGTTTAGTCCAAGGATAAGGCCCAGGTGTACACCAGGATAAGACCATATGATTACAGAAACAGAGAAGAAATGGTTAGCTATACAAGACAAGACAGACAGCTGTTTCTTAAAAGACATTGATGGAAAAACTATCCTTTGAACACATAATGTACATATGAAATAAGAAAAAGATAAAAGGACTTTGAACTCATGATGAGCATAGATAAGAGCACTGCTTTAAGCTAATAGTGAGCAAATGCATCTGGTTAGATAGAGTTCTGATGAAAGAACTTACAGTCAGTGGTCCTATTGCAACTGCCTTTTGTGTAAGGGTTGGATCCATTCCGGAATGAGGTAATTTTTGTTACATTGAGAACCTTTGTCTCAGAGAGTATAAAACTCAGGACAGAAATAAGGTTGTTGCTTGATTGGAGTTTCCCTCCAACCAACATCCACCATATATGTGTCTGTCTGTCTGTCTGTGTATGCTTATATGTATGAATGTCTGATTGTCTGCATAAATATATATATATATGTACAAATGTATAAATATCTGTGTATCTCCGCATGACATGCATGCATAATGGGGCCACTTGAATGTGTATGAATGTGTACATGTCTGCATGTCTGATTGTTTGCCTGTATGTATGCAAGAGCTGATAACTATGGAATGTGTGGGGAAACATGATTTTCCTTCTCTCTTTCTGGCACAAAGAGAGTTAATGAGCCTCTGAGCCTCTGAACCCATGCAGGAGTTCTGCTGTTCATCACTCAGTAAAAGAACCAGAAGAGTTTTGATAGTGTAAGCAATTAAGTCATAATCCCTCAGAAAAAAAGGTCTGAAGAGTAATTTATCCTACTCTGCATACATCTCCTCAGTCTTTCCCTTGTCCATGTCAAAGATGATCTTTGACAGTTAATAGTCTTTGACTGTAAAGACCAATAGTATGAGTTTTATATATGAGTTCAACATCCATCAATGGGTCCTTAAATCTGGGCTTCAGAAGCCCTTACCTCTAGGAACTTCCCTTGTCTCTTGGGCGTTCTGAGACTTTGTTATGACACAAGTTCTGGAACCTTCAGAGGCCATATCCTGTGCAGAGCTGATCAACCTAAGCCACACAGTTCCTGGGAGGCCCTCTGCACCTTTGTCTACGAGGGTTCCCTGACACTAGGGCTCCCACAGCTCATCGCCAGGGGCCTTGTGGCACATGTTTTATCTTGAGCTCTCTCTGAGAAAGAGAGTCCAGATGATGTGAAACTCCGTGAAGACACTAAGAGGAAGATGCCTCCCCTGCGTAAGAATCAGCTTTCTCTCTGGCATTTCCTTGATAGCTGCTTTCTCAAGAGCCTTGTCTTGGGGGCATTAACAGAACTGGCTTGCTTTCCTACCTGGTTTCCTGTCCAATCACTCTCCATTCTTCCATTCTGAGTCATTTCTCTGGAAAGATGAGGGAAAGTTGCCCCTGGTCACCTCAGCTCTAGAGCAATCTTCTCCTTTGTTCTATGGGGTTTGAACTCATCAGATGGCAGGCCATAGTCTCCCCCAACCCCCACCATCCTTCCTACAGTACTGTTCACTCCACAATCTGCCTCAGCTCTGAGAAATGACGACTTCATTCCTCCCCACCCAGCCCCTGCACATGGGATGAACATCCACCTTCCAAATGCCCCTCAGGAGCATTTTGGACACTGAGCAAAGGGACAGCTGCTTTCAGGATCTTCCTCTGAGCTCACCATCCTAGCTTATCTCACTTTGACCAGAGTTTCTGGCTCTCATGGTGGAGACAAGCTGATGACTTTAGAGGTGAATTCCCAGCAAATCTCTGGGGGTGGGTTTGCCAGCAGAATGTTCTCACCTTGCCAGACATCTGAAAAGACCCAGAAGACATTTGCCCTGTCTGCCGATTTGGGGGGTGAGGGTACACAATGATGTGGATCCCACTAGTGCTCTTTGCAAGTAGCCCTGACTGTGGAATAATCTACTTCCTTAGTCACCCAGAGTTTGATATTCTTCAGAATTCACTGTCACAGGTTTGTAGTTGCTATGAATGTTTCCCCCTGTCTTTTCTGCTCTATCTTAAATATCAAATACAACTCTGTCATATAAACATAGTGTACATTATCCCCTCAGGTCTGTAACATAGTTCACATAGATCCTTCTTATGTGGCTCACTGGACAACAACCCCAGCGTCTTCCTCACTGATAAGAAATGTCTGTCCTTTCATGACTCACATTAATATCACTACCTCAGACAGCCTCCTTCCAGGGCCTCCAAAACTTTTGGTTGCTCATCTATGCAAATAAAAAAATTGAGTATGCAATCTCTATGTATGTATATTATATATAAATGTCATATATGTACAAATATACTAATATTTATGTTTTAGTCAGAATGGGAAATGTATGCATAACAGGTTAAACTGTAAACACACACAGAAATAGAAGTCCCAATATTTTCCTCACACCTCAGAGGATTGCATTGCAGACCACTGATCTCTCCAACCTTTCCTGCCTGGGAGGAGGACCCCACCACAGAGGGTACCTCTCAGACTGCCCACTTAAAGGAAGGGTTAGAGCCACAAAACAAAGAGAACAGGAGTGAGGGCTAAACTGGGCTGTGGCAGGAATGACACAAACATGAGGAAGATAAATCCAAACACCGGGGTTTTCTGTGTGGCCTGTAATCCCCGAGCATGGAAGGCAAAGGCAGAGTCAGTAACCAACACTGGCCTCGGCCACACAGTGAGAACAGTGTGGGCTAGGTGAGACCCTATCTGAAAACAACAGTAAAGTCAATTAAGAGTTGAGGGAGAAGGGGGAGTGGCAGAAATATGTAATGCAAGCAGTTGTCCCTGTCCATGACTGGCCCAAGCCTGTAGGTGTCTTTTTCTTTCAGATATAAACTGGCCTGTCACCTTGCTTCTGCTGGTACTTGCTATTATGGCTTTTGTGATGTTAAAGCGGCATTGTAAAAATAATGGTGAGTACCCCAACAAGCCCCCATGAAAGCCTCAGAGGGAGGGAAGTTGAGATGCAGCCCAAGTCTGCTCTATTTTCAGATAGCAGCACACTCTGCCGGTGGGTCAGAGCAGGCCAACACAGGTGACAGATCTTTCCCTGATGCTGACTCTGCTCCCAGTGTGAAACTCTAATGTTCTATCAGCACTGTCAACAAAAACGTCAGAGCCAGCATGAGGAATAAGGACAGTTTAAAACTGTCCAAGCTTCTATGGTTCTGAGACCCAGGAGGAGGCACTAGACCAGCCCTGGTGTGGTTTCCTCTCCCTGGCGAAGTGTGAAGGCATCCCAGAACTGAAGCCCTTTCCAGTCAAAGGTGCACTTCTCAGATGCTGACAAAGCCGCTGCCTCAAACAGCCTTGCGGCCTTGAATTCCCAAGAAACAGAGGAGTCTTCCACAGCAGTGCTGTCACCCAGCCTGGGAGCATGAGCTCACACTCACATCTAACAATACTGCTGCTTGGCCACATATGAACAAAACCCCAAGAGGAAGTCTCAGGGGAATCTTCAGCCTCTGAACAAGCTCACTCACACTTAGCAAGGTGGCCTGTCCAGCAGGTAAAGGCTCTTGCTACCAAGCCTGATGATTTGAATTCCATCCCCAGGACACACATGGTATAAGAAAGAACCAACTCCCACAAGTGAGTATGAGATGACAGTGAAGGACCAAGAGGTAGCTCAACTCAGACAGCAGGGGACACTGTGGGTCATTTCCTCAGTTGTGCAGGGACCAGATGGGGGAGAAAGTGTGTGCTCCCTCACTAGCCTTGGGCCCTTCATTTCATGTCATACCAAGACAAAGCCACCCTGCCGAAACACCCCTCTTAGCATGAGTCACACTCGTGAACAAATATTTCTGTTTCATAAAAACCTTTACTAACTTGTTCTTTTGTTTCATTAGAGCAAACCTGGACCACCTATAATACCCGAGTCCTGTGTTTTTCTCAACTGTATTCTCATTAACTTCCTGTGGTCGAGTCCCAGCTTTATACTGTGAATGTCCCAAGTCCCAAAGTTTCTATGGCTTGTTAGCTTTTCAGAATCCCAGAGTCTCTAGTTTCTGGTTTCTTATCCCCTGTTCCCAGCAGCCTGCTCCATTCTCAGCTATCCATAGCCGTTTGGAGGTGATAGTTGAAAGACTTAATGCCTGGTGCAGTACTGTGATGGTATCTACTAGGTATTTACCTTGTGCCAAGCAGTGAACTTGGCACTTGACTTCTGTATACATACTGCACCAAATCAGCTATTACTGCTAACACACACAGGAGGAAAAGATGAACTAACATAACCTATCAAGTTCTTCAAACTAAAGTTCCTTAGATGACCCTCAAGCCAAATGCTGAGAAATAACGGCCACCCCCATTAAAAAATTGCTCTTATGGAGGAGAAAAGTGTTTTCTAAAAGGACTTAAAAACAACTGAGCCATAATGCAATGATCACAACTGAACACAATCTTTCCAAAGATGCAAACAGAGGGATAAGAAAAGATAAGGACAAGAAAATTTGAACAGTGAATTTTCAAACTTCTAGAAATAAAAATAGGAAAGAAAATAGCTTTTCCCAGTGACACTCCTGTCTCCGAAAATGTCCCAGAGTTCAGAGATGCCACCAAACTCGGTGGGTTCTGAAGAGAATGTGGCAGTCCCTCACAGTCCTTTTGCTAGAACTTGTTGCACAGTTTAAGAAGTAGCTGTGTTCTTCCTCCAGAAACTGTGTGGTCATTTATTTTCCTGTTTCTTTTTTTCCCAGTGAAACAAGATGCAGGTAAGTGGTCTGCTGGCCTCTTCCAGGGTCACTCCCTGCACACACTGTCCTTCTGGACCCACCAGACTTTCAGTCTCTCTTGTTTTCTTTTGAACAGCTTCTTTTAAAGTCACTGGTAAATATTTTAGAAGGCTCAAACCCTACAGATGACAAGTCGAACAATCAGCTGCCTGAAGGTGACTTGAAGTCAGGCATGCGCCTTTATTTTAAATCACGTTGCTCTGTTTTTAACTTAGTTGCCATGGCGTGACTGTGCTTATATTGATGTGCTACTGTGTATAGCTTGTTGTGTGTATATAATGTGCAGCCACCACATCAAAGTGGTTAGCACCCTCGTGTCCCCACACAGCACCCTCCCTTGTTCAGGGCATGCCCGTTATCCAATGCTGCCTCCTGCTAAAATCTGTAACGCTTTGTTGAGTTCCTGTCCCTCTAGTACATCCCGACAGAAAGTACTGCTGTTTTGAGGAGTTTTTAGAAATTGTCATGTGTTGGCGGGGGAAATGTCACCTGCTATTTTTCTTGTTGGAGTTTATAGGTGAGTGGTATTTAACTTGAATTAGCAAAGGTAAGTTGACTGAGCTGTACTCTTTAAAGAAACAAACAAAGAAAAACAAATGGAGGGCCTACAGGTGCCAGACAGGGAGGTACAGCAGGGCCAAGGTAGGGAAAATCCCTCCCAGAGTTCACTCGTGCATGTAAACACTTCTGACATGTTTCCTGTCCAAAGAGGTTGAGAGAAAGGCAAAAAGCAGATCAGTGCTCCTAAGTCTGACCACTAAGCCAGCCTCGTTAGGAGAACTTGAGAGTCTCTTTCTAGCCTCACTGAAGAGGACCCGTGGGAATCCGAGCTCTCTGCACGGGCTTCACCGACTGCTGCAATTCTAAGAACGTTCTCTTTGACAAATACAGCACCTGCTCAGTGCAGGCTTGTCTGTCTCCAGTTAGGATAGACTAAGGGCCCCCAACTTCCACAGTGTCTTGATCTTAGAGCATAGGGCACAGTGAGTACCGGACACATCAGCACGGCAGTATTCTCCTGGAAAGTAAGTGTCTTGCTAGAGTCAAAGGGTTTTGACACACTTAGGAAGACTCACAGAGTGAAAGATGAGGAGAACCAACTCCTCAAGTTGACCTCTGACCCCCACATGCACACCATGGCACACAAGTGCTCAGAGAGGGGGACAAATAAACAGGGACACCTGCTACTGCCCTGAACCTCCCGGGCCTAGCTGCACTAGAGCACCCCAGTAACTCACAAAGTTCTGCCCCTGGAACTACGTGGAATGAAACTGGCAAACAGAAGTTAGAGCTGTGTAAGCTCTCCCGACTCTTCAACAAATAGAACACATTTTCAATACATAGCCACCAGAGAAGTAGGAAAAGGCTCAAAGTTTAAGTAACAAAACTACAGTCAAAGACCAGAGAAATGGAGTTTGTCTGGATCCTACAGTATTTCATTTACAGGGAAACTGACTGACAAAGGGACAATGACTCGTCACTTTTCCATCCTTTCAAAATGACTATGTTACTGTAAGAAAAACAACAGACCCCAAACACTCCTAATGAATGGCTGGGAGGGTCTCTTCTCAGCCCAGAATTCCTGTCTGGAAAGAAGTTACCGCTAGAATTCTGCTGTCGTCACCCCCGTTGCTGCTGTAAGCCCACACTAACTGTCTGTGTTTGGATTTTAGCCCCTGTAGCAGTACCTATCTGTAAGTGCATTTTCTTTTCCTCAATCCTGGAGAATGAGGCATCCCAAAATGGGCAGAACGCTGTTCCTCACTGATCTCAGTGGGATGCTTCTATTTACGACCACCTGCCCCATCCTCTTACTAAGCAATCTGTTATGAATCACTCGGTAGAAAGATAAACACATGATAGAAAGGTTGAGAAAAAAATCCCCCAAACAACATTTTCCTAACAGCTTTTTTGGTAAATTGATTATATATTTATTTATATATCATGTGCATTGGTGCTTTGCCTGCATGTATGTCTATGTGAAGGTTCTGGAGATACGAATGGTTGTGAGCTTCCATGTGGGTACTGGGAATTGAACTTGGGTCCTCCGGAACAGCAGTCAGTGCTCTTAACCATTGAGCCATCTCTCCCGCCTGAAGAAGCTTTTCATAAGAAATAAAACTTTCTATGCTAAGGAGAACAATACAGCAGACACACAGATGGCCAGGAGGGGTACAGGACACACTCAGAAGGAGGGAAGGAGGGGCTGACTGCAGCCAGCTTGAGGTCTCTGACTGCTCTGCAGGAACCCTCCTGCTGGCTGGGAAAAGGGAGCCATGCACAGGGCAGCCAGTCACATCAGAGCAGCCCCTGCCTTTAGAAAACGCCCTGCTCTCACCTTAGACAGCTTCCCTGGGGGAGGTCTGGTGCCCACAGGAGAGCAATGGTTAGCTCTGGGGTAGAGGGGAACAAAACAAAGAAAGAGCCTGTAGCCTTGTTTCAAACATTCTGCTAATGTGTTTCTGTTTCATGCTGTCCTGCCAGTTACTCCGTGCCTATTGGTAAGTTATTTATTCATCTCTTTCTACAATTAAATATCGTTTGAAACCTTTCCCAGAAGAGATTCTGGATTCGTGTTCTCCAACGCACTTTCCTTCTCTGCTGTCTAGAACCCCTGAAGTGCTGAAGAACTTACTGCTGTGCAGTGACTAGCCTGCACTGACATGGAACGGAGACTGCAGATGAGCATTAAGGCCCTGTAGGGCGGGGTTCACTTATGCAGAGGGAACTTTAAGGATAATTAGTCTGACACTTTGATAGAGGTCCTGTTTTCATTCTCCACTCGCCCTTTAGAAACAAATGCCACATGTGCAGTGAGGGCCTGGTGATTTCAGGGTGCTCGTGATTCTGTCTGCACAAGCATGCTCTAAGGAGTGATCCCAAACACGGGGCACATGTCTCCTTTACCATCATTCCTGCTGGAGGATTTTCAAGAGAAATCCTTCTCCACTAAATGCAGAACCTGCCTCCACATTTTCTGAAGAAGTGTGTGCTTCTGCACTTTTCACTCTTCATCTGTCTCTCCCAGCGCAGTCTTAGCTTTTCATGTGTCAAAGTGACAGTCCCCACCCACTAGTAGGGGAGTCGGTAGTGCTCTGTGACAGCAGCACCTACTTTTACACACGGGATTGCTGATGCCAGAGGACGCTAGTCCTTTGGACGGTGCAGTATGCTCTCCAGGAGATATGACTTAATAACGGAATGATAAACCCTTGCCTGTTAGCACTGAGGCACTTTCTGTGTAGGACGCTAGGGGGAGCCATGCCACGAGCCTGGGTGACATTGTCTCAGGAATTCGCCCCCTTCCAGCAGCTTTCTAGAGACCCCCTCCCCACAAAGATAGCACATTTGTCAAATAATTGCAGTTCATCTCTTCCCCTAAATGCCCTGTGAGCAAAGAGGAAGCGTTGGCATTGCTCATAACCTCTATGAGATTGTTGTATGAAATTGTTCTTGGCTGCGCATGCTTAGCTGAAGATCAGCTTCTGCTGTGGTGCTAGTGCCCACAGTTTTCATGAAGTTGTTGGGTCATTGATTTTTCCTCAACCATGACATGAGCTTACCACACGCCAGAAAAGAAATCTTAAAGACACACTAAGCAATGGGAACCTTGAAGGACATGATGAATCGGAAAGAATAGAACAGCCAGCGGGATGACTGCTGGGGTGAAGGAGTTTGCTGCTGAGCCGGGCAAACCCAGGTCAGTCCCCAGCCTAAATGGTGGGAAGTTTTTAGATAGGCCCAGGCCACCACACACACATTCACATATGCATACACATGCATGCATACCTAAACATATAAATACATTCATGCACACACACACAAATATACACACACATAACTAGTAATCTCTAAAAATAGTCATTTTCTTTCTCCTGCTATTATCCTATCATATCTAGGGTATTACTTGTCCCTCAAGTTCTTCCCAAATCACCTTTAGAATTCTCATTAAAACCCAGAGATTGTAAAAAAAGAAAAACTATATCCAAAGCTTTGAGACACGATTACAACGGGCTTCCTGCAGTGTATGAGGGATGGTGGTTCTCATGGAGATGAGACATAAGATGAAGGAAATTCAAAGAAGAAAGAGGCTTATGCTAGCAACCTGCCAGTCTCCTAAAACTCATGACACTTTTCACTTGGAAGAGAATCTCTTTTTTGAATTTTATTTTGTGAAGAATGAAAGCTATTCTATAACTAACCCTACGGACCATAAATATACCCTGAGTATCTAAGTCATTCATGGGGTTCGGATCAGCGAGGAGAAGGTAGCACATCCTTGAAGGATAGAAAGCCTCACTAAGTCCTTTCTCTAGTCTTACAAGTGGGTTTTAAAGGGAACCTAGTACACACTTCATTCTAAAACTACTGTGTTTTCTTTTTCCTTTTAAGTGTTTGCTCCGTTTGGCCCAGGTAAGTCTAGGTCTTCTCTCTCAAGCCTCCTCCAGTGTGGGTAGCATCCTTGGCCTCCACCTGCACTGGCCCTGTTGCCATCTGACCACTAAACTCAGTGGCAAATAATTTTCCATCCCTTTTCCTCCACATTTGCTAGTGTAGGTTTAAATCCTTTCGTCTGTCTGCCTTCCCTGACCATGTGTCTCCCGTCCCTCAACCTTCAGTATTCTCTGAGACACGGTCTTGAAATTCAGGCAGTGGAGAACCCCACACTGGCCTAAAGATTCCCATTTCAGGTCATAACTGAAGAAAGACTAAGGTTAGTGAAGACGGGAGTGTGGCCTGTTATGCCAAGTGCGGCCTGTTACGGCAAAGAGCTGAGTTTACATGCAGGGGAAACCAAGTGTCCAACATTTAAGCCCATGGGCCTTGGAGAGCAATGACACCACTTCCACAGTGCAGAGGCCTGGGGCTTGGAAGGAATGAAAAGCCAGCAGCTACTGATGCCATGTTTGCCTTTCTCTCTTTCAGCTTAAGATCTGGGAAATACAGTAAGTTTACATCATCACGCCCTTGTCCTCCCTACTCCTATGCTTAACACTCTGGAGTTTCTGTTCCCAGATCTTGAGTTACCAATTCTTCTGTGTGCAAGAATCACTATGTCTTACGTGGTTCCCTCTG
Source organism: Rhombomys opimus (assembly GCA_010120015.1). Taxonomy (NCBI): domain Eukaryota; kingdom Metazoa; phylum Chordata; class Mammalia; order Rodentia; family Muridae; genus Rhombomys; species Rhombomys opimus. The sequence continues at coordinate 433,226 of REGO01000896.1, forward strand.
GTTTCCATTGTGGGTCCTTCTTGACTGTCTTCCTTTTGTAGTAAATATAATGTCTTGCTTGTGATTCAGTTATGTGGAAGAGCATGTGTGCCAGCATGTAGCTGAGAGGTTCTCAATCTGTGGGTCACGACCCCTGTGGCAACCCTCTATCTCCAAAGCATATTCACATTGCCATCCATATTAGCTACACAATTGCAGTTATGAGGTAGCAGTGAAGTAATGTTATGGCTGGTGGTCACCACAGCCAGAAGAACTGTATTAAATGGTTGCAGTGGTAGAAAGGTGAAATCACTGAGATAGTCTGTCATAAGGAGGTTGCTTCCTCTTTGCCGTGCTCTGGCAAACTGTTTTCACTTGAAATGAAAAATCCTGTCAGGTTGACACACATGCCGAAGCACAATGAGGATTTTGACCACTGATCAACAATGCACAGTTTCTGAATTGATTAGGAGAATGGGGTTTAAACTGAGTCATGGAAGAGTGAGGAAAGACAGGAAATGCATGTGACCAAACCTGGGTGACCCTGACATCACTAGTCTGAGACAAAGTGGTCTCCCCTGTGGGCACAGCTGTGGATGGCCATACCCTCTGGGTGGGGGATGGAAAGAAAGCACAGTGCTCAAGAACAGTCGAGGCTTTTTCAGAAGGCCTGAGTTCTGATCCCAGCAACCATGGGAGCTGCATCTCCACAGGCCTCCTGGGCACACACACATACACACACACACACACACCCTTTCACAGACAAAAACACATAAAATATAAAAATTTTCTAAAGAAAAGCAATTGGAAGGTGGGTTCTCTCAGCTGAGAAAATCCCTGTGGCCACCTCTTCCGTGGTTTGTTTTTAGCCAGGCCTCCTATGGGTAAGTTCCTCAGCTGCTCTCACACACTTGACACCGCTCTCATGCTTTCTGCACTGCACGCTTCTGCTCCCAGAATAGATGCACATAATGCTAAGGTCACATCAAATTTTCCTCTTATTCAAAGTCTAAGGCTTCCAGCATCTGCTTTGGGGATATTGCCACGGGGGGGGGGGGGGGTTGACGTGCTAGAGAAGAGCACTAACACCCGCCCTCCCCTCTCAACACCTCCTGAGCCCCAGTAGTTCTTAGAATTCCTCTCAGAATTTCCCCCAGGCTGGAGAGCTGGCTCAGAGGTAAGGAGCACTGCCTGAACTCAGCTTCAGTTCCCAGCAGTTATCTGTACTGAGATCTGCTGCCCTCTTCTGGCACGTAGGCACACATGCAGGCAGAGTGCTGTATAAATAAAAAAATAAATACATCTTTAAAAAAACTTCTGTTAAAAAAATTCTGCTGCCTTAATAAACTACTTTGACAGTCAGGAGGTAGTGAGCCCCTGTACACACTGAGCCCCAGCAAGAACCCTCACAGTTTAAGTTGGTAGTTCTTTTCATTGATGAGGGAGAGTGGAGGGTTTACAACACAAATCACATAATTCTTACCTAAAGCAACCTGAGTTGGATGAGATCACACAGAAATTGATGCACAGAAGGGCTGGATTACCCACACTAATTAAAGGGACCTGAAGTTTTGACGAGTGAGCTAGCGTGTATATCCAGCAGTGTCCAGCTTACCTGGCTGCTGTGAAGATTAGACCATTTAATATAATGTTCAAAAATGGATACTGGGCTTGTAATTGATAGCTTCCCACTGCTCCTGCAGAGGACCTGATTCCCCATGCACTGTAGGTGGCTTACAGCCATCCAGAAATCCAGAACACGGGATCTGGTGCCTGCTCTGTCCTTCAAGAGCAGGGCACGCATGTCATGCCCTTCCACCAAAAACACGCACTTAACACTAAATAAATAATCTAAAACCTCATTGAAAGTGGCTGCTCAGAGTGTGATAACACGACAAATATCAGCTATTACTATTATTTTTAAGAGATAGTTGTTTCTTCTCTCAGTAATTCCTTTCAGTCTTCCCAAGCTACAAACTCCCTATGCCCCTAGCCACCCTCCCTTATCCTAACCTACTGAACAAATGGCAAGTTCTTCCCGTTACATTTCACCTTCCTCTCACTCGTCTTCCAATTTACTGAAAGGAATCCAGCGTTTTGTCAATAATATCTACATTTTATTATTGGTCATCAAAGTCTATGTTATCTAAGACCCAAGTCACATCAATATCTACACTGTGATTGTCATCGCTTTGGATCTGGGGGGAATCTCCAGTGATCCTCAGTTTGTTGGTTTTAAGACATAAAGGGAGTCAGCCTTGGGGGAGGGAGAAAGGAAATACTGGATACCTGAATCACGTGCTTTTGCTGTATACCCAGTTCTGTTCCCAGATTGCATGAATGGAGGAAATCTCCCAAGGACAGCTTCCAGATCCCAGGTGACAGATCGCGGAGGATGCCAAGGAGAGAACGGGAACACAGTGTTGCAAGTATCTCGCAGCGAGTCCTTTACAATGCTGCGCCAAAGTGATTCTGGGAACAGAGAAAGAAGAGGGAGCCAGCAGGGGAATACATGTGAGCCTCCAAGGAGACAAGGATCTCAAGTACGGTATGAATGTGTACAGGAAGTCATGTGTTCTGACCCTCCACCGCAACCACCTTGCAATACACAGGAAGCCTCATCCACAAAGAATGATGAGTGCGCACCAAAGAAACAGGTTTGTGTCCAAACCTGTATACCAGAACCCATAACGTGTCCATGCCCCACACCAATGCCTGAACCGTGTCCACCAGAACCCCAATGTCAGGGGGAACCCCCTGCGCAGCAACAGCAGCAGCAGCAGCAGCAGCAGCAGCAGCAGCAGCAGCAGCAGCAATCACAAAAGCAGCAGCCCCAGAAGAATTAGCCTGAGCAGGCAACGCCAGCGCCTGTATAGCAGACCTGTTCATTTTCTGCTCTTCAGAAATCTACCTTTACTAGACTTGCTCACCACTAATTTCTTCTTCCAGATATCGCTCCATAAGTATATATATATATATATACACACATCATCCAACGAAGAAAGACGGTGTTTTCTGAAATAAAATGTCTTTATTAAATATCCAATAAGTTCCCTTGGCAGTATTCTATCTCTAACTTAACCAGCTGACCTTAACATTCTGATGGTTGCAAATGCTCTATTAGACATAAATGTGTGTGTGTATTTATATATATATGAGAAAAAAATAAAAATCAGAGTTCCAGCAACCAAGTAGTTTACAACAGGAATGGCGACAATGTAAACAGTCCTTTTTCTTTTTCAGTTCTTGAGACAGGGTTTCTCTCTATAGCCTGGCTATCTTAGACTTGATTTGTAGACCAGGCTGGCCTTGAACTCACAGAACTCTGTCTGCCTCTGCCTCCCTGTGTGCTGGGATTAAAGGCATGTACCACCATGCCTGCCCTGTAAACAGTCTCTGTTAAGGGTCAATTTTAAAATGTGTCCTAAGAAATTTAAGTAGACAGTCTTGGTAACAGTTTAGAAATAAAAAGGTCAGAAATCTCAAGAAAGAAAAAATATCTGTTCCCTTCATGGGAACAGATGTGGATGACACTTTTCAAACAACAAATGATGGTGTAGACATGGATACATGAGGTAGAGAGAGCAGGAGGAAGGCAAGGGAGCCCAGGCCTCAGGCCATGGTCCCAGGAACATGAGAGTGTGTAGCCAAGAATCACGGGACATCTGAGGTCAGGTTCTAAAAATGATGGTGGAAAAGGTGTTTCCAAAAACAAACCTGAGTTTACACTTACTCTTTGTACAACTAAAAAGCTTTCAGAGGATTTGCGGCAAGGGGGAGGGAGAGGAAGATAGAGGAAGGGGATGGGGGAAAAAAGAGGGAGGAGAAAGAGAAAAGAGGATGGAGAGGATGCAGGAAGGATGGGAGGGAGGAGTTCAAGGTTTGGAGACAGGAGGAGGGAGTAAGACGACAGGAGAATTGGATTCAGAGCAGCTTACAACTACCTAGAATTCTGTACCATGGCATTAAATGCCCTTTTCTGACCTCCTGAGGTCTCTCTCTCTCTTTCTCTCTCTCTCTCTCTCTCTCTCTCTCACACACACACACACACACACACACAATAGCAAATGATTGTGACTGTAGCTGGAGACATGTCTATGGAGAGACTGGAGCTGTGTGGCCTGGGCACATGAAGTGACCAGAGCCTGGTGACTCTGACCAGCACCCACTGGTTCCCTGGCTGGCTGCCTCCAGGAACCATCACCACCATCACCATCAACTTCCCCCTCACCAGGATCCCCTGCACACACTTCCTGCCCTGTGTTAGTCAGGGCTCTCTAGAGGAATAGAACTTAGAGAATATTCATGGAAAAGAGATCATTAGAACAGCTTGTGGGCTGTGGTCCAGTTAGTCCAACAATGGCTGTCAACCAATGGAAAGTCCAAGAATCCAGTAGTTGTTCAGTCCACGAGGCTGGATGTCTCAGCTGGTCTTCAGTATTTGCCAGGATCCCAAATAAGTAAGCTCTAATGCCAGTAAAGGAACAGACTTGCCAGCAAGAGCGAGAGCAAGTGGTCAGAGAGCCAGGTTCCATCCTCCATGCTGTTGAGCTGGGCTGTCAGCAGAAACTGTGGCTGAGATTAAAGGTGGATTTTCCCACAAAAGGTCCAGAGGAAAAGTGGCTCTTCCCACTGCAAGATTTAACTAAGAAAAAGCCCCTCCCAGGTGTGCCCAGATGCTTGGGTTTTAACTAACTCCAGATGTAGTCAAGTTGATGACCCAGTGTAAAACATTACAATCCCCAAAAGAGTAGAACCCCTCAGGCTGCTAAGAGTGAGCTTGGAACTGTGTCTCTGTTCCCTCCACAGTGGACAACTTCGCACAATTTCAGCAGAACATCTGTATCTGGCTACAGACAGCTGTACCTGCTTTTCCCTACTCAATCCACCCCTTTCCCTCTCCTCACCCCCTGGCACTCTTCTGAGCACACAGCCTCATTCTAACACACCCCACCTCACCATGCTCCATCCTCTCCCTCTACAAAGCTCCCCAAAGCTCTTCTCTCTCTCTCTGCAACCCTCACTTCCCCACACCTTGCCACCCCTCCATCTTACCCTCTGTTGTTCCCTCCTCTGCAGTCTCCTCCCTCCCACGGCTACCCATGATGCAGCAGGAAGCCTGGGAGACTGTGGTCAGCCTGAGCACCTGAAGAAGGAGACCCTGGGGTCCAGATGTCGCCCAAATCCTTACGCCATACAACCAGCCTTCCCACAGCGCCCTCTTTTACCTTAAGAAGGGTCAGTAGAACAAAGATCAAAATCCTTACTTTGTGAAGGCCAGTAAATGTCCCTGTAATGGAACAAATACACTTTCTGGTCAACTTATATTCTATTGCAAATACTTAATTTTGTCTTGTTGGTACCAAGACAGCCATACAGACTTTAAAAACTAATAGGACTGTGTTCCAATAAAATTTTGATGTTGGATACTGAGGTTTTAATTTCATCATGTTCACAGAGCACAAAATGTTATTTGACATTTTGCATTAAATATAAACAAGATATCACAGATCATGTAAAAACATTCAAATTCTATTTGGCTCAGAATTTTTAAACTCTCACTTGAAGATATAATTAATAATAAATTCAGAATATAATAAAAGAGAAATTCTTTAACTTGAAAAATACTGTCTACTTTCGGTTGTGTTTATTTTGTTTTAAATGCTGACAGTTGTGCCCAAGGGCTCACACATAGCGGTCTTGTCCTATACAATGGACTGTGTCCTGGACTTAATTTCTGGACTGTACAACACATTTCTCAAAAAGAGGCCACATGCTCTCTGTCTCACTCAGAGTTTCTCTGCTGTGATGAAACACCATGACCATGATAAACGGCATGGGGAGGAAAGAGTTAATTTCAGTGACACTCCCATAGCACAGCAGAGCAAGAAGGAAGTCAGGGCAGGAACTCAAGCAAGGCAGGAACCTGGAGGCAGGAGCTGATGCAGAGGCCAGGCAGGAGTGCTGCTTCCTGGCTGGCTCCATGGCTGCTCAGCCTGCTTTCTTACAGCACCCAGGACCGGCATTCCAGGGGTGGCACCCCCACAATAGGCTGGGGCCTCCCACATTGATCACTCATTAAGAAAATTCCCAACAGGTGTTCCTACAGGCCAGTCTGATGGGGGCATTTTCTCAGTTGAGGGTCTTTCCCTCTTCCAAAATAACTCCAATTTGGGTCAAGTTGACATTAAAACTAACAAAGACAAACACTCATTAATTTACGAACAAAACAAACCCCATAATACTAATACAAACTTCTATATTTATTACTCTTTATTGTTATGCAAAAAAAAGCCATGACCAAAGCAGTTTATAAAAGGAGATTATTTGGACTTACTGTGTGACAGGGAGCCTAACAGAGATGACCACTCCAATGCACTTTATATGCAATTCAACATCTTTATTCCAGCTGGCTGGGACTACACTCAGGTACTCAGGGACGCTGATGAAGCCCCAAGAGTGCAGAGTGTGGTGCTTGTGGATGAAAACTTGTCCTGACTTCTCACTCGGCAGCTGCAGGGGAGCGTTGCAGAAGCAAGCAGTTTACAGAACCTAAGGTCAGTAGGAAGGGTTTAGTTAGGGTTTATTGGATTTATTAATTAAGGGTCTTAAGTTAGGGTCTATAAGTTAGGGTCTTAGTTAGGGCTTATTGCTGTGAAAGACAGGATGACCACGGCAACTCTGCTAAAAGGAATCATTTAATCTGGGCTGGCTTACAGTTTCAGAGGTTTAGTCCATTATCATTATCGCAGGAATCACGGCAGCATACAGGCAGACATGGTGCTGGAGGAGCCCAGAAATCTACAGCTTTTGTTTTGTGTTGTGTTGTGTTGTCTTGTGTTGTGTTGTGTTGTATTAAAAAATGAAAACCCCAACCATTCTATTTTACCAATAAAAACTCAGAAGCCACATGCTGGGGTGAAAATCTGCTAGTTCAGAGAGGCAGAGAAAGCACACACCTGACATTCCTTCTCAGCTCAGGTCCAGATGGTAAAAACACTCAAAAGGTTTACCAGCTCACCTGACAGCCCAGAGTAAAAGCACAAAATACCTAGAGCCTAAGTTAAAGTCTTAAAGAGACAGCTCAAAAGCCAGAGAGATAAAGCCCAAGCTACAGAGCTAAAAGCCCCAAAAGGCCCTTCTTCTCCATACTGTCTTTTTTTTTATTTATTTTTTACAATTTATTCACTTTGCATCCCAGCTGTAGACCCCTCCCTTATCCCTTCCCAATTCCACCCTCCCTCCTGCTTCTCCACCCAGGCCCCTTCATCAGTCCACTGATAGGGGAGGTCCTCCTCCCCTTCCATGTGACCCTAGCCTATCAGGTCTCATCAGGATTGGCTGCATGATCTTCCTCTGTGGCCTGGTAAGACTGCCCTACAACCAGTCTGGGGGAGGTCATTAAAGAACCAGCCACTGAGTTCATGTCAGAGACAGCCCTTGTTCCCCTTACTAGAGTTCCCATTTGGAGACTGAGCTGACATGGGCTACATCTGTGCAGGGGTTCTAGGTTATCTCCATGCATGGTCCTTGGTTGGAGTGTCAGTCTCAGAAAAGACCCCTTGGCCGACATTTTTTTGGTTCTTTATCTCTCCTTCTACATCTGCAGTCCCCTCTGGGTCTTTTTATCTCACCTTTCTTGGTGCAGTCCAGAGCCTCATGACTAGGGCTCCAAAAGCAGTTCTCCTCCTGCCTGGGGACTGCCTCGAAGCAGCCCACAAAGTCAGGAGAGGATGGAGACAGGAAGCATGCCTGGAATGGCTGTTCAGGGATCTCACACCCCAGGAACTAGGGGTTCAACTTTGGCTAGTTCAACTCTACTTCCAAAGAACAAAGAACATATACCCCTAGAGGAGTGGTTAGGAGGCTCCAAGAATAAGTGTACATAATTGGCTGAATCCAGGCTCTTCAAGGATGCCTGATTTGCATAATACACCACACTCCAATCATGAGAGCAGACTGTCAGTGCTTGACTAACATACAGATAAGCACAGGGAGGGGAGAGCCAGCAGGGAGCTGTGTCAGAGGCCATATATCGAGTGTGGCTGTGGGAGTCTATCTCTAAAGGCACTCTCCAGGTGAAGTCAGGCAGAGGGAAGGGGACCCTGCCGAGGGGAGAGAGTTCTGCCTTTGGTGCCAAGCTTTGAATAGCTATCCAGTGCAGTCAGGATCTGCGACCTCATCCAGCAGGGTACCTCCAACAAGCTGATATTGTGTTACAGAAGAGAGCTAACAGACCCACTGTGGGCACAAAACACAGGACATTCTTTCATCACCAAGACCCTGGGAAACTGAAGGAGGTTGAACCCAGGAGCCTGTAGATTCAATCACTCCACCTCTCTGTTATCCACACAACTGTGAGCCCAGGATGGCAGGCCCACACCAGCTCTCCTCTCCAGGGAAGACACTATCATGAATTTCCCTCCGTACCCTCCTCCTCATTTGTCTTAAGCACTGATGTTCATTTAGCACTGGCCTGGTGCACTGTGATCTTCCTGCCTACGTCTGAACTATAAATCCCAACAGCTGGTGTTTTTGTAACGCTGACAGGGACTCTGGTCCCCAGAACATTTTAGATGAATGGATGTAGGAACGAGGCAGGTATTTCTCATATAAAAATGGAGTGTCAAACGTAAATGAAAATAAAAACTTTGGATCAGAGCCATGTGTGGTGGAGTTTGCCTTTGAGCCCAAATCAGAGGAGGAAGCAAGAGGGTCAGAAGTTCAGGGTCATCCTCCACTACACAGCAAGTTCAAGGATGGTCTGGTCTATATGAATTCTCTGAAAAAGGCAGACCAGAAGGTTGTGGTGAAAGCCTCAATCCCAATACTTGGGAGGCAAAGAAAGGTGACTGTCTGAGAGTTTGAGGCCAGCCCTGGTCTACAAATTGAATTCCAGTACAGCCAAGGATACACAGGGAAACCCTGTTTCAAAAACCAAACATAAATACATAACAACTAAGGTAAGGAGCTGAGGGACATGATCCCTTAGTGTTCTCCCACATGCAAGTTAGTGGCCTTCAGAACAGATATCAGTTAACCAACCTGCCACCTTCAGTTCCAAGATGGCCTCTCCATGGAAGAACCCACAGAAGTGGCAGAGTATACCCTGTATCCTGCATGACGCCTGGACCTTGTGGATGCTCAAGGCAGCCTTGACTTGGTGGAACTGGTCCTTCACCAGCGAGGTCTGCCCTGAATACTCAGCCATCTGCCCGCTTTCTGCTCTTGTTCGTCCTGATAGACAAACGCTGCTGCTGAGAATCTCCATCAGAACCACCTCACCTCCTCCATGTTCTCCACATTCATGGCTGGAGACCCGGAGCAGGGCAGTATGGTTCCCCACCTGGTGCTGCCACAATCAGAGGGAGCAAACACCAGGAACTCCTCTGTGGACAGAGACCCAGACGAAGAGGACTGGGGAGACACAGGTCCATGCAGAGAACACACACTGTTACATAGACAGTCTGTAAGCAGGAAGCAAGGGGGAGATGGGGAGCCCTAGGCATTGTGGATTGGGTACCCATGACTAAGGCACAAGAGATCTTCAGACAATACAGTGCAGCCGACAAACAATGCTGGATACTCCCTCTGCTCCCTGTGCCTTTGACCCCAGACCCTTCCATGAAGACGCCTCCTGTGCATTTCTTCTCTAACCTGCACCCATCTGGTCACACAGGTGCCCTCCAGGTAACTGGATCTCAGCCCAGAGCTCAGCTTCTGGGTCTGGGGTAGGCTCAATATCCCTGAAGATGCCCACATCTAGATACACTGGGCTCTCCCTGTCTCACACTCTGCGCTAGAAATCCTTGATCACTGAACCGCATCCAGATATCCACCCAACTACACATCCTAAGTGCATTACTTCAGCTCACAACTTCCTCCTCTGAGCCATATGTGAGATTAAAAACAGAACCAGGGCCTGGAGAGGTGGCTGAGCAGTCAAGATACTGGTTGATACTGGTTACTCCTCCAGGACTCAGGTTTAATTCTCTAATACTCTCCTGGACTCTGGGCATCAGGCATGCAGCTGCTACACAAACATACATTCTGGGAAAACACCCAAACATGAAATGAAATACCCAGAGACAACGCCTCCTTCCCCACAAAGCCACCAGCATTCCAGGAGACACAATCCACCTCACTTGAGTGCCCTTGGCCCTCTAGGCACGGAGAACTGTGAAATAGGCACTGTTGCCCCAAAGGAGATACTTGTCCCTCTGAACTGCTCCATGTGGGTCTAGCATGCTGTGCCTCTCAATACACCAGGACTCCTGCCTGCTGTCTCCCAACCCCCGCTCTTGCTCTCTTACATGGACTCAAAGCCATGGCCCTGCTGTGCTCAAGGCTCTGTCCATCTCTGACTCTCCCACCAGGGACCACCAGGCCCAGCAGGACTGCTCCCTCCTCAGCTCCTGCTCTCTCTCCCTGCCTCACTCTCTGCAGCCAGCACTGGCCTCTGCAGCTCCTCATTCCCCAGGCACAGGGCCAGCTCCAAGGCTGTCCCTACTAGACTCCCCAGCTAGGGTCTGGCCATGGAGCTCAGGCTGGCAAGGACTCACAATATTCCAGTTCCCGCTGCTCGAAGACCGATTCAAGCATGCGCACCCTAGGTGTGTGTTACTAAGTCTCTGTAAAGGGACACAGGTATAAATGAGTCTCCTGCACACTGAGCTGCAGAGCACCTGACAGATAGCACACACAGAGGGGACACAGGAAGAGAACACGACAGACTCACCTGTGGACCCCCACATGAGCAGCTCTGTAAGCACAGAAAGGCAGGGAAGATAGCAGGGTGGAGATTGCTTGCAGAAATTTTCCAGGTCCTCAGAGCTGGGGAGAAAAACAGGTGAGGCAGACCTAGACCCTTGGGCAGCAGGCAGGAAGGAGGTTCACCTATCTTGGACACTCACCAGTGAGAGCAGAGTTCAGGGAGGGGTGAGCTCACAGGAACAAAACATGCTCATGTTCACAGAGTGAAGGCCTCCCACAACCCAACACTGACTGAGATAACCAGGCCATCCCCCCCCGCACACACACACACACACACACACACTACACAAAAGTCACCAGTCCCAGGAATAAGGCATAGGTCACCAATTCCAGGAAGAAGACAATAAAGTCCCCAACCCAAGGAATAGCCTGGAGAAGCCCCAGTAATATTTAACCATCCTCCCTAGCAATGGCTGATCTTTGAATACCTGGAATTTACCCAGCTGTCCTTACAATAGGTTTGGCCCTCACAGAACTGCCTAGCTGGAATTTTCCGAACCTGGCTGTAACCCTAAATAAAAACCCCTCTCTCCCTGAGCTTGAGGCTCTGCACTCGAGAACCACTCTATCAGTGATGTTGTGGGCCTGAGCTTGAGCTTGTAATAAAAGACCCTACTGAGTTTGCATGGTAATCCACTCCTTGCTGGCCTTTGGAGTCCTCAACACTTGGCCATAACATGACAAGCAGCCAGGTCAGCTCCAGCCAGCCATGGAGAAGACTGGGGAGCTGGAGAAACCCAACTTCTTTGAGGAGATCTCATTCCTTTTTTCACCCCTTTCCCAGGTATGGTGTAGCAAGCTCTACCAAATACATAGGCCTTTGAGGCATGGTGGTGCATGCCTGTAGTCCCAGCACTCTGGGAGGCAGAGACAGGTGGATCTCCATGAATTCAAGGCCAGCCTGGTCTACAGAGTGAGTCCTGGAAAGCCAAGGCTACACAGAGGAACTCTGTTTTGAAAAAAGAAGAAGAAAGAAACATAAACTCTTCCTTCCCCAGCACTTTGAGGAAAGCACAGTGTAGACAACATCACTCCAACTCCCCATTATCACATACTGCCTGTGACACCCCAAGACATAGAGCCTATGCCCAGCCCTGCCCTCAGTAGCAGCCTGACCTTTGTGCTTCTATCACTATCACTCCAGGACTGTGACCGGCGGACATCAGTCTTCAGAGACAGACATGTCAACAAGTAGGCTGAGGTGTCCATCACACGTGCCTTGTCCTGCCTTTGGTTGTTTGTCCCTTTCAAGGAGACTTAAGCCATGTTCCACAGCCTCTGGTGATAGCAATGATGAGGATGGGCCAAGGGATTCTTGTGTGTGTCTGTGTATGTGTGTGTGTGTGGGGGGGTGTGGGTGTGGGTGTGTGTGTTTGCTTGTGATGGTCTCAGTAGGCTGGTGACCAAACAGCTGTGTACTGTGGTGACTGTGCCTGCCCCATGCTCCGAGCAGTACAAGCTGGGGCACCTCTGGTCCCTGGTGGGAACACGCCTCAAGCTGGGACAGGTGGGAAACAGCCAAGCACAGGGCAGGCACCTCAGGCTCGCCCATGCTGATTTGACCTAGAAGACTGGGAAGGCACCATGGGGGAAGATGCTGGGGGAGGGGTGATGTTGGTGTCACCCAGGGTGCCTACCACCCCCACCCCAAATGTCACTGCTCCTGGGCAGCATCACTAGCTGAAATCCTGGGGCAGGGAGAGTTTGTGCCTCTGCAAAGAGCACAGCTTGCCTAAGCCTGGCCTCCGGGAGGAGAAATGGTGAACTTCTGCCATGGTGGTGCCCATCAGGTGATAGATAAGAGGGCAGAGGCGAGGAGGCCCACCAAAGGGTGGCTGCATCCTGTGGCTCCCTGAGGAACACTGCTGGCGAGTCCCCAACCCCTTCACAGGTTCAGCAGATAACAGACGGCTTGAAACTACAGCTGGTTGAAGTAAAATTAAAAAAGTTTCTCTGTTAGAAATGAATGTATGGCCATTACATGTTTATTTCTGACTAAACTCAGATGGTTAATTTGTTCTGTATGTCTTGAGTACAGGTCAACAGTTATTGGATATGGTTAAAGGTTAAATTCAAACTCTTGTTTAAAACATATATATATATACATGTCTGCATATGTGTTTGTAATTGTTAGATCTATTAATAAAATATGAGGCTTGCAACAGATTTTCTATGCAAGAGGTTTATTAGTTGGATATGGAGAGGGAAGGGAGAGCAGGACATGATGGGGAGAGAGAGGAGGGTAAAGAGAAAGGGG
>REGO01000896.1:460733-471076 GCA_010120015.1 Rhombomys opimus
AGTCATGAGGAGAGAGTACTCACGAGCCAGCCACCACCCTCAGACCCCTCCTCCAGACACTGCCCTGGGACACAGTCTTAACCACGACCTTCCAAACCTCAGGCTCACCTGTGTCCCACAGTATAAAATGCATCTAGGTCCTCTCCAACGGTCGCCAAAGTCTCAACCCTTCCAGAGTAGGTCAAACACCCACGTCCCATGTTTCCTCTGAGGCTTGAGGCAAATTCTCAGCTCCGGGCATCTTCGAAACTCAGAGCAAACAACTTGCTAAGCCCCAGATGCAGCCGTGTGGGGCGCAGTCCTGAGCCCAGCAGAGCAAGCACCAGCCACCCTGCTCAGTGGAGTACCCGCCACCGACTCCACTCACCAACTCTGCTTTCCCTCTGCAGGGGCTCCGCAGTCTCCACACCGCAGCTTCTTAGGGTCTCCCTTGCATCCTTAGTTTCACTTTTACCTGTTCCACACGGCCCCTTCTCCTGGCCCTTACACCCTACATGCTTGCAAAACAGCCTCTCACAGCTGCTGTGGGAACAGCACTCTCCCTTGGCGCATTGCCTTGGTGGCCTCTGAGTGCCTGGGTGATTGACCTAGGAAACGAATCCTATCGAAATAACCCCCAGGCAGCTCTGGGAGTCTTACAAATTCAAACTGCAGCACTTGTGATTCCGCTGTAGGGGAGGTCTGCCAACTTCATATTGTCCTGACACAAAGTAGGCAGCCTCCTTGCAAGGATTCTAAACTCTTCAGCAATCCTTTTCTGGCCAAGGGGCACTTTTCAAATCTTCCCACTGTTTTCCGCTCATGATGCTCACCATGAAGCTGCCCACAGCAGCTAGAAATAGCCAGGCTACCCCCTGAAGAGTGTGGGGCTGTGAAACTCCCGAATCAGATGCTCTTGTCTTTCAACTCAGCCCCATCTACCCACTGTAAAAGAGAAGACCAAGAGGACAAGGCCCAGAAGTCTAATTCTGTAATTCAGAAGCCTGAGACCATCCCTACTGCCCAGAATCCTGCAGAACCCTGCTGAGCTCAGGCTCAGCTGCCCACAAAGCTCCATTTACAACACCCAAACTTTCCTGGTCTGTTCCTTATACTTTTCCTCCTCAAACCCTTGCAAGGCCTTCTGAGCCACAGCAAGGATGCCTGCCCTGTTACCAGTTTCCCCTCAGATTCCCACCATGTGATAAAATAGGCTGAGAAAGCTTTGTAACATTTCCAGCTTTCAGAGCTCGGCTGGGGGCTACTTTGGACCAGTCTCTGGTGGATGCCAAGAAACAGCCCGGCATAGTCCAACCAGCCCCGAGGATGCCATCTCTGAGCATGGATGCCCTGAGGACTATGTTCTAAGCTCAGAAGGTTGTGGGAGACACTTGAAACCCAAACTGCCAGGCCCACCCTTGGTAAAAGGCCAGAAAGCAAACCATGTTTAGGGAAGTCTGGCAAATACTCAGAACTGCTGGGTTCGTGCCGTGAACTGGCTTTGAAGCCAGCCCACCGAACCCTCTGCTACCTGTCCTCTAATCGGCTCACAAGAGTGATGGGAGACACGGCAGCACTGAGACCAAGAGCCTTGCCCTCCTCTGCCGAGCAGCTTAGACTGACATCCCGGAGAACCCTGCGAGACTCCAGGAGGCAGGAAATTTTAGGATAAAGGCATTAAAATATTGACAGCTCCCACTTACCATATGCCCTTCCCCACCTGGACAAACACAAAGCCCCTAAGGCCATCATTTGGGCACACGGAACGAGTGACCACATCCTCTGTCCACGAGGAACACTGCCCAGCAGATTCGACTCTTTCCTCTCCCACCTACAAACGTGGCTGCCGCCCTGAGCGACTGGAGAGGGAGCTGCCAGAAGATGCTCCACAGACCTTCAGGAATACTTCTCACCAGCCACTCCAGGCACCTTCGCTAGGACTCCTTAAACCAGCACTCTGAGCGGCTTCCTAAGCATCTGCCAGAGGGCAGCATCTGGAAGCAGCTCCTGTCCAATAAAGAAGAGAATCGGCTATTTGCAAAATCCATCAGAAGTCCGGGCCCACACAACGTGAACTGATTTAATGCTTCATAAAGACGCAATAGAGTGACGAGAATCAACATGAACTCGGCACCTACTGTGTGCTGGCTCCTCCACTGGGCTTTCCTCCTCTTGTCTGTACGAGCAGCTCGGACAGCCATGCGTGGGTGAGCTGCCCCTGCCACCACAGGCCTGTGCCTTACAGAGGACAGTGGGATCCTCCAGGCTCATGCAGCCCCACAGGGAGAGCGTGGGGCAGGGTTTCCCCTCTCACTGTTCTCTGCCTGAGCACCTGGAGCTGCCTCACACAGCTGCTCTGAAGATGCTCACACAGCCCTGTTCAGAAGCAAAGTTCTGACCCCTTCTGCCCACAGGACACGGCCTGCATCCAGCCAGCTGCACATTTCCACCATCCTGGGCCTCTTCTGAGTCTGTCACTCTTACTCTCTGCACCTGGCCCACCAGGGCGTTCCGTCACTGATGCTTTGAAACTTCACTCAAAAATCAAGTGGCTTTCCACCGACATTAACAGCCTCAGCCCAAGAACAAGTGTGTCCTTCCTGGACTCCTCCATCAGCCTCCTGCCTGGTCCTTCCTCCCCTCTTGCAGCCTGATCTCATCGCCATCGGGGACCCTCGGGGGCCCTCGGTGGTCAGTGCTGACATAAAACACCTTATTTCCTGACGTGGTCTCTCCTGATGTACAGAAGAGGAACTGACTCAGGAGAAACGTGAATGTCCTCTCCAGCACAACGAGCTCAAGATGGCTCGGTGCAGGCACAATTGCTTGGCCATGACTTACATTCCGCACTGTCTGGTTGCTCATCCTGGCTGTGGATGTCTGCATTCTTGGTTAAATCAGATATTTTACTGATGTGTGGATCAGCCAAAATGTAACCTCGTAAAGACTATTGACTTCACCATCACCCCTAACGTGGCCCAATAAATCCCAACCATCCTAAGTTTCTGGGGGCCCAAGCCCTGGAGAGCTCCCTTTTATCATGTTGGGACATAAACATATCAGTCAGTTAAGTGAGACTAAGGAAGATTTCCAGCAGCCTGAGACACAATGTTAGTTTAGGTGCACACAATGCAGTGGTTAAAGCTTAGCGCAATTTAAACTAACCACAGATGTGATACGGTCGCTATGACAACTTAAACATTTTTGAGATTTAACGGAATTATAGGAAAAAGTACATGAAGCACCTAAGTGCTTTATTTTATAATAAATTTCAAACATAAACACACACTGGCCCTGAGTTTGGATCCTCGGCACCCACGTAAAGCCAAGGACGGAGGCAGCGTTGTCAGAGGCAGACAAGGCTTCATACCCAGAGCTCACATGCCAGCGCAAGCCATGCTGATGAGCTCCAAGGGCAACAGCTGACCCTCCCAGAGCTAAGGGAAGGGGTGGGACAGGCCGTGCGGTCCCGTGACAGAGCGCTGGCAGGCAGGGACAGGCCCTGGGAGTCGACCCCCAGGGACAGGTCGTGCAGTCCAGTGACAGAGCGCTGGCAGGCACAGGCCCCTGGAGTCAACCCCCAGCATTGCCAAATAAATGAAATAAGGTGAGAATGAGTGGGAAAGATACCAATGCTGACCTCTGGCCAGGCACACACACTCGTGCACAGGCACTCACAAGCTTACGTTCACACATGCACACACACACACACACACAAACGCACCACACACATGCACACATAATAACGCTGTGAGAAGTAATGGTGTTAAAAAAACATTGCTATGGGCTTTGGACTTAACTTCCCCTACAATGGCATCTATCTGGTTAGTGTGTGTGTTTGTTTTGACAACTTAACACTCTGGGCTGAGAAGACGCCTCCATCAGAGGCTCTGTGGACAAGTCTGTGGGGCTCTCTCCTCACTGATGACTGATGAGGGAGGGCCCAGCCCAGCGGGTGGTGGCCCCAGCTTCAGTTCTGGCTTCCAGGTTCCTCCCTGCTTTCCTGCCCTAACTCTCCTTCATGATGACAGGAAAGCCACAGGATGAAATAAGCATTTCCTCCCCAAGAGGCTTTTGGTCGTGGTTTTTGTCCTGGCAACAGACACCTAAGACAGCACCTGTAGAAGGGACACAGTGGCCCATTTTCAGGAGAGGAGCTAAGACTGGTTTGGCACTTCTGGATTAGCCAGCTAAACCACAAGACCAAATGCCCCTGCTGCCAGGGGCAGATCTGTCAGGACAGATCAACAGCAGGGTCCATGCAAGTCAGGAGTCATGAGGGGGAGGGGGATGGTGCCTGGGTCTGCTTTGCCTGTCTCCAGATCCTTTAGGGGTTGTATTGCTTTGGCATCACTAAAGCATAAATGTGAGCTCACAGCAAGGTCATCCAATGATCCCACCATATGTATGTGCAGTTAAAGGTTGAGGTTCCTTTGAAACCTAAATTCTCAGGCAGCCAAGAAACGATTTTTCCAGCCCTCTCCTGCTCTCCTTAAACTCCTGTTATAATTACTATATCCCTGTGTAATGTCTCCATCCCCCTCGCTCTTCTACAAATTCCTTGCCTTGGCTCACGTTCTCTCACTTGTTTATTTAACTGGTAAGTTAGTCGTGAACAGATGTTGCCTCTCTGAGGATGTTGCCTGCTCTCTGATGATGGTGTTTGGGTGGCCGTCTGCACTGATATGAACACTGCAAAAGCTAAAACCGACTTTTCTTTGTTTTTTTTTCTGTGTGTGCTTTCAGAGGTGTCCAAAGGATGTATCAGTAAGTCTTGTTGCCTTCTGCTTCTCCGCTGAAACTTGGTTCCAGTCCAGCACCTTCCTTGGGTTGTGTTTGTGGAAAGACAAACTCCCGAACGTTCGAATCGTCTGCTCTCCCAATGCTAATTTAGAACAGTCTTAGCCACAAATCACCTAGAAGAAGAGGGAAAAAAATAACCCAATGAACCAGAGAAAGGGGCAGAGTGGGGTGGGAGGAGGGACAGCAGGAGACACAGTCTCCAGGTTTTACAGGGACATGTGCTGGGAATATAGTGCTTGCTTATAGCATGTCAGGCCCTGTCTTAGGGGCTCTGTGGCTGTAATGAAAACCCCCCTGGCTAAAGCAACCTGGGGAGAAAATGGTCTGTTCAGCTTAAGCTCCCATGTCACTGTTCATCACTGAAGCAAGTCAGGACAGGAACTCAGGCAGGGCAGGAACCTGGAGGCAGGAGCTGATGCAGAGGCCACTGAGGGAGCTGCTTACTGGCTTGCTCCCATGGCTGCTCAGACTGCTCTCTTATAGAACCCAGCACCACCAGCCCAGGGATGATACCACTACCTCCATGGATCAGTAATTAACACAAGCCTGCCTGTGGCTGGACATTCTGGAGGCATTTTCTCAGCTGCAGCTCTCTGCTCCCCAGTGACTCAGACAGTGTCAAATTGACATAAAACGATCCAGTACAGGCTCTAAGCTCAGTTACCATCACCAAAGCAAACAGAGCCTCAGACCCCAGCATTTGTCTACTGAAAATTAGACCCTTTAAAGGGTGGCACGGAAAGGGCTGGCTGGACGGGGGAGGAGACTAGTCAGTCTGGGCTGGGCTCAGCTCCTAAGAAGGGACAGTTGCAGAAGTTAACAGGCAAAGGCTGGACCCTAATTCTCCTGACTGACCTCTTGATTTTCTGCATATGTGTTTTGGCAGCATCTGCTACTTCTCTGAGAGTTCCACCAGCCTTCTCCCTGGGAGCACAGTCAGCCGGCTCCCTGGGTGAGTGTCCTCGGCTTGTTTTCCATCCTGCCATGTTCTGCTTTGCAAGCCCTGTTGTTCTTAGGCTCCCCTTCTTCTTCTTCTTCTTAAGCGTTTTTAGAAGGAGACACAGAAAGAACTAACACTGTGTATACATCAGCCCCATCGTGTCAAGATCCTCAATTACACAGGCGCCTGCTGTGGACATACACTGATCCAGCGTGCACACACTCCAAGTGCAAACACAGCTTCCTCAGTGTGTGCACACCTCAGTGTGGAAACACAGCATCAGTGTGTGTGCACACCTTCCGGTGTGGACCTACCATCACTGTGTGTAAACTCCCTCCTGGCAATTGCTAACTTTTGTCCTGTTTCTCAAGCAAGATTCCTCTTACCCGTTACAGTCCCTCCACCCCACCCTCTTTCAAAGACTTTGATGTCTTGATGGTCTTTGATGTCTGCTTGTAACACTTGCACAGTCTGCCAGTGAACGCAATTTTATAGAATAGTTTATTTTATAATTTTTTTACTGAAATGCTGTCTTTTTTTTTTAAGGCATCCCTGTAATTTGCATTTTTCTCACAACTGTCACATTGAAATATACAGAAATGTAATTTTATGTCTTCAGTTGTGCAATAAAATCATAACTTACGAAGATACAGTGTTTTTCTCTAGTTTTCCCAGGGTCTCCTCCATCTCTCCTATGCTGCCCCTTGGCTGCCCCTCCCCCTCCCCAGCACAGAGCCCGGTAACACAACCTGTCAAGTTTTCCAAGTCTCTGCTTTCCCTGGTTTTTCTTACCTGGGTACCACAGGGCTACCGCCTGGAGCCATACCTTATTTATGGAAAGGTTACGTTTCTACAGAAAAGCCTTACTGCAACCCACATTTAAATTTGCTTCTGGAGGCGGATCTGGAAATAATATGGGGATCCCGTTTCTCTTGCTGCTTAGAGGCCAGCTCTTGTAGTGAGCCTAAGAGCCCCTGCTCATTTTCTGTGCCGTGGTTGCCTTTGCTTTTTGGCTGGATTTCTTTTCTTTGCCTTAAATTTGTAATGTCCATTCTCTCTAAATATTGCTGTTGTTGTTTTTTAAGGAGACAATCAGCCTTTTCTTCTAGACGGTGACCTCTAAGTGGCCAGCCACCTCCCAGACTGTCCCTCAGAGCGACACTAAACCCGCAGAACTGGTTCTGCCTTTGATCTGTGTCTCTCGCACGGTTGGTCTAAGTCCTGCGTGTGGGCAATTGTTTTCCAAACTTTTCTGTGGCTGAACATACCTGACTCCACACTTGTTCTCATGAGTTTCACTGACTACAGAATGGAAAATTATTTTCCTTCAGTGCTTTTTTTTATTTTTCTTGAACATTATTTTTGTTATTGTTGACAAAATCTTCTGTTTTGAAACTTGTTGCTAAGTAAAAATATTTCAAGATGTGTCTTCATTCTTGCATTCTGTGTTTACTATTGCTACTGTTATCTTTATTCTTTCCTTCTGTGTGTTAATATTACTAACTACTGTTAATTATTACCTTTATGCTTGCATTCTGTTCCTGCATGAGGGAATAGCTTCATTCATCCTGCTACCAATTCAAGATTTTCCAAACTGTTGACTCGAATTTTTCTTTAATCATAAAAAGAACCCTCCTACCTCTCTTGGCTGTGAATATGGCTGTGCCATCCTCCTGTGCCTACATCTATAGAACAAACCTACAGCTTCTCTCTCTAGAGCTGTCACATATGGAAATCAAGCTTAGGGATCCCCTCCATGCCTGAGGATGCAGGATTTCTCCCTCATTTCTCTTCTGCGTTCAGTTAACATGTGTCTTATAATAAAGACTAACATCTGAGGGTAAAAATGTGTGATGGGTCTTACTATGTAGCCCAGGCTAGCTTCTACCCAAGTTCTCTGAGCACTGGCTGCTGGCATGCACCACCACTTGCAAGCCAGCCCGGCCTGGGTGCTGAGTCTCCTCTTTCAGCCATGAGTTCATCCCATCCAGGGTGGGCACCTCTTCAGTTAATGGCTCTCACCCTGCTTGTCTGCCTCTACGTGAGCAAAGCGCATCGTTGGATGTCTTTAGTGGGAGTTCCTTTCAATCCTGGGTGTTGTCTTACTTGTCACCTTAGCGGTACGTAGGCTAGACCTCAGCCAGAGGGCCACACCTAGGTGCAAGGGCAGGCTTGCCTGCATTTACTTCTGTGGCTGTAACATATTATCGCAGCTTTCTGGCTTGACACAACTCCAACTTGTCTTCCAGTTCGGTGGGTGGAAAGGGCACCACGCACACAGAATCCAGCATCAGCGACCTGCACTTCTTTTAGGCCGCTCCTTTGCTCCTCAGCAAGCGGCTTGTCCAGTCTCCTTGGCTCACAGCCTCTTCTTCCCCCACAGTGTTTTCAAAGCTCTATCAGGCTTCATATCGTCTGCTCTTCTGCATCCTCCTGCACTTTTCTTTGTCTTATCTACTGACCCTCTTTTTGTTGTAACACACAAGTAGAGCTAAAAACACAAGTAGACCATACTCGAAAATAATGACATTTGCGTGTGTGTGTCCTCTAGTAGGAGGATGCAAAGGGCTGTTTATAGACAGTGTGCAACCACAGTTCTTCTTCCATCCAGTGCCGAGGGATAAAGTGCAGGCTCGTACAGGAGTGGCTAGAAGTCACTGCTGCTGCAGAGGGCGTGGTAGGAGTTAAAAACATCTGGGGACAGACAGGTCGTTATGGAAACACAAAGCTGTCCACTTAAATGTTCCCAACAGTACAAGCCCTGGGACAGCCTGACCTCCGTCTGAGCACTGACACGCTTTTCCTTGTAACAGCATCTCAGGGCCCAGAGTTTGGGACACAGGAAGCTTCAAGGGGGGCTATTGTCCTGTACCACACACGTGTGCAAGAGGGGAAAAGAGTACTTCCTTTGGGGAATGCCTTAGTTAGGGTTTCTATGGTTGAGATGAAACACCATGACCAAAAGCAACCTGGGAAGGACAGGGTTTGTTTGGCTTAACACTCCCACATCACTGTCCCTCACTGAAGGAGGTCAGGACAGGAACTCAAGCAGGGCAGGACCCTGGAGGCAGGCGCTGATGCCCAGCCCATGGAGGGTGCTGCTTCCTGGCTTGCTCCTCATGGCTTGCTCAGCCTGCTTTCTGACAGAGCCCAGGACCACCAGCCCAGGGATGGCCCCATCCACAACAGGCTGGGCCCCCCATCAACAGCCAGATCTTACAGAGGCATTTTCTCAATGTCTGCTGCCATCTTTCAGATTACTCTAGCACATGTCAAGGTGACGTAAGACCAGCCTCACAGTGAGCAGCAGGTAGTCAGTCCCTCAGTGATCGCCCTCTGCTTCCCTGGCTCTTTGGGCTGAGTTTGTTCTCTCTGCTTAGCTGTAAGTGATCTTTGGATAAGGTGGTTATAGTTTCTGCGTTTGTTAGTTTTATTTTCTTCCTTTTCAAGGTGTCTGATCTTTACTCTGAATTCTCGTCCTCCTCCTTACCGTCAGTGTTCCTCAGCAAACACACGGAATGTGGGGTACACCTGGAGGGGGTCTAGAGATGCCATCTTCCCACAAGGCCTCCAACCAAGGGCAGAACACTTCAAGGCAGCACTCACACAGTGTGAGCTCTCTCAGAGCCAGGAGGCGCTCACCTGCTGTTCTTTTTGTTTTCAGGTCTGGCCAGAACCAATCCGGGTGAGCTGCTTCACTTTTCTTCCGATCTGCTAACAGCCAGCCCTGTGCTCATCTCAAGGACCACGTTCCTTAACCTCTGCCAGAAGCTTGGCTCACTAGAGCCAAACACCCCAGTACTCAGCCGGAAGTATGGAAAGCAAACTGAAGTTCCTTGTGACTTATTAAAATGGCAGGTCACCAGGAGACACCAACTTTCTGTTCTGTATAACAAGGACAGAACAAAGAAGGAAGAGAACAGGGAGTGAGGGAGTTCAGTGAGAACAGGGGGTGCAGCATGAGAGAGATGGTGTCATGTGTCAGCTCCTCAGCTCCTCTGAAGAGGCTCCAAGTCAGGCTGGAAGCAATGGAGCAGCAAAGCCCCAGCTCCCTGCACTGCTGGGGAGTGACACTGATGGGGAGATGATTCTCTCCTGGCTTCTAGTGTACACACACACACACACACACACACACACACACAGACACGGATACGTAGCTTCTGAGCCTAATGCCATAAGCCCTTTGCTTGCATTTATTTTCCGCAGAACAACCTGGTAAGGCCCCTTCTACTTCCTGTTCTCGCTCTTTGCTGGGTCGCAAATCCGGGAACTGTTTCCTAACCCGCTGGCATTCTGCTGTTTCCTATCCACCCCTGAGCATGTTAAGGAATTAATGAGTTCTTAAGAAAGTAGGATTCCTACCGATTAGCAAAAGTAGGGAGAATGAAAGTGCTGGCTGGCAATAATGGTTTGAGCAAAGCTAGAACATCTTTCTTAAAAGAAACAGAGAGGAAGAAGGCTGTGAGAGCAGGCAGTGGGAGCAGGGTTCAGAGAAAGCTGAGAGGAAGGAAGGCCAGGCTCCTGCCGTCCATGCTCACAAACTCACAAACCTACAGATGAGGAAACAGAAGCTGTCAGGAAGGATTTGGCTTTGCTTGAGGGTAGACAGCTAAAAAAGTGT
>REGO01000897.1:8111-18660 GCA_010120015.1 Rhombomys opimus
TTTTTTGGAGGGGAGAGTGTGAATGACTGCTTCAATTTCCTTGGGGGATATAGGGCTATTCAGTCTTTCTACCTGATCTTGACTTAATGTGGGAAGATGGAATCTATCAAGAAAATTATCCATTTCATTTAGGTTTTCAAATTTTGTGGCATATAGGCTTTTGTAGTATGACTTAATGATGGTTTGAATTTCCTCAGTGTCTTTAGTTATGTCACCCTTTTCATTTCTGATTTTGCTGATTTGGATATATTCTCTCTAATTTTTAGTTAGTTTGGCTAAGGGTTTGTCTATCTTATTGATTTTCTCAAAGAACCAGCTTTTTGTTTCATTGCTTCTTTGAATAGTTTTATTTGTTTTTAATTGATTGATTTCAGCCCTGATTTTGATTATTTCCAGCTGTCTGCTCCTCTTGGGTGTATCTGCTTCTTTTTTTTCTAGGGTTTTCAGTTGGGCTATTAAGGTGCTTGTATGTGATGTTACAAATTTCTTCTTGAAGGCACTTAATGCTATAAATTTTCCTCTGAGCACTGCTTTTAATGTGTCCCATAAATTTGGGTATGTTGTGCCTTCATTTTCATTGATTTCTAGGAAGTCTTTAATTTCTTTCTTTATTTCTTCCTTAACCCAGCTGTCATTGTGTAACAAGTTGTTCAGTTTCCATGTATTTATCACCTTTTTGTTATTTCTGTTGTTGTTGATGTCCAGCTGTAGTCCATTGTGGTCTGATAGAATAAAAGGGATTATTTTAATCTTTTTGTATCTGTTGATTCTTGCTTCATGACCAACTATTTGGTCTATTTTTGAGAAGGTTCCATGTGGTGCTGAAAAGAAGGTATACTCTTATGAGTTTGGATGAAAAGATCTGTAGATGTCTATTAGGTCCATTTGATTTAGGGACTCTGTAAGTGTTTTTATTTCCCTATTTGTTTTCTGTCTAGTTGATCTGTCCCTTGGTGAGAGTGGAGTGTTGAAGTCTCCCACTATTAAGGTATTAGTATCAATGTGTGACTTAAACTTTAATATTGTTTCATTTATGAATGTAGGTGCTCTTGTATTTGGGGAATAGATATTCAAAATTGTGATGTCCTCTTGGTGGATTTTTCCTTTGAGGAGAATATAGTATCCCTCCTTATCTTTTTTGATTAACTTGGGTGAAATTCTACTTTATTAGATATTAGGATGGCTACTCCAGCTTTTTTTCTGGAACCATTTGCTTGAAAAACATTTTTCCAGTCCTTTACTCTGATCTTTTCTATCTTTGTTGGATGGGTGTGTTTCTTGAATGCAACAGAATGTTGAATCCTGTTTCTGCAACCATTCTGTTAGTCTGTGTCTTTTTATTGGGGAGTTGAGTCCGTTAGTCTGTGTCTTTTTATTGGGGAGTTGAGTCCGTTGATGTTTATAGATACTAGTGACCAACAGTTGTTACTTACTGTTGATGTGGGGTTGGTGGATTCACTGAGTTTCATTGCCTGTATTCTTTTTTTTTTTTTTTTTTTTGTTTTCTATTTCCTCTGTTTCTTTAGATGTAGTTGTTTTCTTTGGTTTGGAGTTTCCCTTCTAGTAACTTCTGTATAGCTGGGTTACTATGTAGATATTGCTTAAATTTGATTTTGTCATGGAATATTTTGAATTCTCCGTCTACGTTGATTGAAGGTTTTGCTGGGTATAGTAGTCTGGGTTGGAATCTGTGGTTTCTGTCCAGGACTGTATGATTTCTGTCCAGGCCCTTCTGGCTTTCATAGTTTCTGTTGAGAAATCTGGTGTGATTCTGAGATGTCTACCTTCATATGTTATTTGGCCTTTTTTTTTCTTGCTGCTTTGAGAATTTTTTCTTTGTTCTGTAGGTTCAGTGTTTTGACTATGATGTGATGTGAAGAATTTCTTTTCTGGTCTATTCTACTTGCTGTTGTGTAGGCCTCTTGTATGTTTATGGACATCTCTTTTTTTTAAGTTGGGAAAATTTTCTTCTATAATTTTCTCGAAAATATTTTCCAGACCTTTGAGCCTGATGTCTTCTTTTTCTCCTACTCCTATTTTTCTTAGGTTTTGTCCTTTCATGGTGTCCTTGATTTCTTGGATGTTTTGTGTTTGGAACTTTTCTGATATTATTTTTTCTTTGAGAGACGTGTCAGTTTCCACAAGTGTATCCTCGGCTCCTGAGATTCTTTCTTCCATCTCTTGTATTCTGTTGGTGATGCTTACCTTTGTATTTCCTGATCTTTTCTCTATGTTCTCCAGCTCCAGGTTTTTCTCTATTTGTGTTTTCTTTATTGATTCTAATTCTGTTTTCATGTTTTTCACCATTTCCTTCAAGTGTTTGAATGTGGAGTCCTGCTTTTCCTTGACAGCTTCTATTTTTTTGTCGTTTTCCTCTCTATATATCACTAATTGTGCCTCGAGTTCTTTGGCTATAATTGCCTGTATTTCTATGAGGGCTTTGTTTGTTTCTTCTTTATTTGCCTTCATTTGTGTAGTCATTTCTTTGAGAGCTTTGTTCATTTCTTCTTTCTTTGCTTCAATTTTTGTGGTCATTTCTCTGAGAATTCTATTTGTTTCCTCTTGGTTTGTCTTCATTTCTTTGGCTATTTCTCTGAGGACTTTGTTCATTTCATCTTTATGGGCCTCTAATAGCTGGAGAAACATAGTTTTGAGGTCGTTTTCTTGTGTATCTTGTGAATTGAAGTGTCCGTTGATTAGTGGGGTTCCTGGTGAGGTCATTATGTCCTGATTTTTGTTGGGTATGTTCTTATGTCTGCCTCTAGCCATCTGGTTATTTAACACCCTCACTGTTTGTTCCTCCAGTTTGTAGTTCAGGCTATGATTGTCTCTTTCTGTTTTCTGGGCTGTTTTTTAAGGAAGATGAGAGAGGTTCACTGGTTTGGGAGTGTGTGTTGTGGTTTCCGTTTTGCCTAACTAAGGAATGTGACACTGGCACTATTTGCATGTGCTTTTAGTGGGCACAGTGTGCATGAGCGGATTCTCTGACTATTGCAATGGCCTACAGGCCACTATCATGCAGTTCTGTCTCTGAGATCCAGAGATTGTTTGCCTGGATTACACTGGTGGACCCACAAGGCAGAGGCTTCAACTTTGTGGTCGCTATCCCAAGAATCCCTATGATGCCCACACTAGGTGTGTGGGTGGCAGTGATCTAGTCTCATTGCTTCTTTGGAGAGGCCCTGGGTCTGGGGCAAACTCTCCCCAGAAGGCTCACTCACTCTCTTGCAGGACCAGTTGGAATGCACATGGGTTCCCCTTGCTCTCTACTCTCTGGTTTGGTCTTGCTGCGAAAAATGTGCGGGTAGGCTAACAGTCAGCTCTGTGGCACTGTGGCAGCAGGACTCGATGTCCACCTTTCCTTTGTGCTGCCTCTCTGTCCTTTCCCTTTGCCAGGAGGGGTTATGTTGACTGGTCCCAGGGTATCGCGGGAAAAAGTTGGGTTGAGTGTTCTCAATCCCAGACCCCAGGCCCAGATCTCTCTGCCAGAAGCAGCCTGGTGGTAGAACCTGTGTTTGCTGATCCCGAGAGATTACCAGGTATGGTTGAGTGTCCTCAGATCCAGAGCTTGGGTTTCACTGCCAGGGGCCGCTGGGTGAGCTGGAGAGGGGGTGCTGTGTCCTTGGCAGGCTGCCTCTCTATCCTTCCTCTCTGACCTTCCCCTCTGCTAGGGCAAGCTTATGGTAGAGCTCTCAGGAGAGTGCCAAAAGGGGTTGGGACTTCTCAGTCCTGATCCTGAGCCGGGGGTTTCTCTGCCGGGGGTCAGGGGGCTGCCGGTGTTAGGACTTAGTGCTAGACCTTATTGCACTGGACCTGGGACTGTCTCAGGATGTGTTGAATGACCACACTTCAGATCCCGAGCTGAAGTTTGTTTGCTAGGAGCAGCCGGCAGCACTGGGGTCGGGGTATTGTGAAGCGGCTATGCACGTCTCTATTCTTCTGCTCTGCCGCGGCAGGGTTATGGAGGCGTTTGGGGGAGTGTCCAAAAAGATTGGGTTTTCTCAGCCCCAATCTCGGTTTTTTTTTTTTTTTTTTCCAGTGGGAGCTGCAGCCCTCCCTGGGGCTGGGGTACAGACAGTGTGGTCTGTGGCAGATTCTGCGGGACGCCTCCTGCCTCCTCTGAAGAGGGAGTAGGGTTTTGGGTGCGGGGAAGTGCCTGAGGATCACCTCTCGGGGTGTCTCCTCTCGGAGGAATCTGCCGTGACCTGATTCTAGAAGGCTCAGATCATGGTTAGTCTCTTTTCTTCTTGCAAGTCTAGATAACTCTGTTCTGGGTTGATCAGTCCCTTCACTCACCAATTTCCGCGTTGTGGGTCCTCTCCCCTTCAACTAAGCTGCACACTAGCCCCAGCCATCTTGGAAGTCTTCCATTCATGGTTTCTTGTGAGCTGGAAGGATGACAGCCATAACAAGCAAAGAACCTTATGGGCAAGCACTCAACCTACTGCAGCCCAGCAGTTGTATAGCTGTTTCTCCCTCAAATAAAAGAAATAAGCTTAGGACTTAGACACCAGAGTTGCAAGGCTTCCTGAGAGCTGTTAGTGCCAATCAACAGCTGAGACAGAATGAACTATGATCCTTGCAGGACATGGCAGAAATTACTCTGATAGCTACAGACAATTTGGAAAATGTAACCTGTTGGATTTCTGTGATATCCAAATATGCTTTTATTATTTTCATATAGTGATTATATTACATGTATGTAATCAATAAGAATGAAGTAAATTTTAACAGACTATATTCACCATGCTAATTAACAATATAATCTTTTGAAAAATTGTAGCTCATGATAAGAGATGATCTTGAACAAAGGAGGGAGTTAGTAAAATTTGAGAACTGTGTACTGCTGCAGTCCTTTAACAACTTGTAACATATTGCCATTTTTTAAATGTGGTTTATGGTATTTTACTTTCTCTAAAACCATAAATACCATGATTTGGAAATAGACAATTAATACGTCAAAACTGTAGAGATGCCATCACCTATGAGATCTGCAGTACACAAATCCATTACCAGTTTTTTAAATTAATTTTTTTTATTTTTATATTAACTACAGTTTATTCACTTTGTATCACAACTGAAGCCTCCTCCAGCATTGCCTCCCAAACCCACTCTCCCTCTCTCCCTCATCTCCTTCCAGGCCCTCTCCAAGTCCACTGAGAGGGGAGAACCTCTTTCCCCTCCATCTAACCCTAGCTTTTCAGCTCTCATCAGGACTAGCTGCAATGTCCTCCTCTGTGGTCAGATATGGCTATACCCTCTCGGGGGGGGGGGGGTGTCAAAGGGCCAGCAACTTAGTTCATGTCAGAGACAGTCCTTCTTCCCCTTACTAGGGAACCCACTTGGATACTGAGCTGCCATGGGCTACATTGCCAGTTTTAATAAACAAGGAGCCTTGAGAAATCTCATTGATTCACTGATCTGCAAGAAAGATGTAGAAAGTAATGAGTAGGACAGAAGTGATAGGCAGGTGGGAAGCAAAAGGAGTAATCACATAAAGCAAAACTATGTAAAACTGTAAAACAAAATAAAGACCAAAACCAGAAAATGAAATAAGCATAAAGCAATGGTACAGCCTTGCCAAAATCCAAATGAGGGATGAAGACACTCAGACTTGGAAACTTTGACACTGCTTACCCTTCAAAGAGTGATTGTATGCAGTGAGTCATTTCAGCCAGGGAAAACAGGATGTTGAAGTCAAGTAGAAGATGCTAATATAAGGTGGTTTTCAAACGTTGGGATAAACTATACCTGTTCATTGTGAGAGAAGACTATGTGACAGATCATAAAAGGGAGGTGGGGAAATACTGAGAGTTAAGTTATTTTCTGTGAATTTGAAAGACTCACTGTTTCTTACAAATGTGTTCTCTGGTTGAAATTAGAAGAAAATATAATTGACTCATTTTTTATAATTTTTCAATATTATTATTATTATTACTATTATTTACAATTTTTGTATCCCAGTTTTATCCTCCTCCCTCATCTCCTCTCAGTCCCACCTTCCCTCTTTCTCCTTCTCCTATCCCTCTTCCCTAGTCCACTGACTGAAAGGGGAAGTCCTCCTCCCCCACTTTCTGACCCTAGCCTATCAGGTCCCAACAGGACTGCCTGGATCCTCTTCCTCTGTGTGATGGCTAAGTTGCCACAACAGGAAGAAGAGATCAAAGCAACCTAGTTCATGTCAGAAACTGTCTCTTCTCTTAAAAGGGAGCCAAGATGGAGACTGAGCTGTCTATGGGCTATATCTGAACTTGGGGCCCTAGGTCGTTTCTAAGCATAGTCTTTGCTTGATGCATGGCCTTCCTTTTTGTGGCTTTGTTGCTCTTCTTGTGTGGCTCCTGTCCCCCTGGCATCCTTTTCTATCCCCCTTTTTCCATAAGACTTCCTGCACTCTGTCTAAAGTTCGGCTGTGAGTCTCTGTATCTGCTTTTAAGCCCTGCTGGTTGGAGTCTTTTAGAGGACATCTGTGGGTGCAGTCTTGTTTCCTGTCTTCTATGGCTTCTGATGTCTGTCCTATTTTCCTTTCTGAATTTGAATTAATCATTTTCCCTAAGGTCCTCCCTATCATTTCACTTCGTTCAGTCTGTAGATTTGAGTATTATTATCATATGTAATATGGCTAATATCCACTTATAAGTAAATATATACCATATGTGTCTCTCTGCTTCTGGAATATCTCACTCGGGATGATCTTGTCTCGTTCCATACATTTGCCTGCAAAATTTCATGATTTCCTTGTTTTTAATGTCTGAGTTGCTATTACTTTGTGGTTTTGTGAACCAAATATAAATTCCCCCACTAGATACATATTTTAATATATGTAACTATTTAATATAATATAATTTTCTTAGGAGAACAAAACATGTGTCACATGACTTACTTCCAGTATATAACGAATGTAATAACTTACAAAGGAAGCCTCAAAGAAATCTCCTTATATCTATTTTCTTTGCAATTTAATTTTGATTCTGAATCAAATAATATGTGAAAATTCATATATTCCCACTATACTACCAATGTAGTTTAAATCTGTTGTCAAACTCTTATTTTCTCTAGATAATATAAAAATTAAGAAATTATAATTTTTAACTTACCTAAAATATTTTTATTATTTCCCGGGGAAAGACCAAGACAAACTTAAAACAAAATTTACACTGAATATGTTACAGGAAAAAAAAAAACAGAATAGAATTTAAATAACACATTCTACTTTACAGAAGTCATTGTTGAAGGAACGACCTCCAAATGCTGCTTCTTATGTGTGCTTTCTTGTAATTTTTGTTCAAATGACAAAATATACACAATACCCACTAAAAATTAGTTGAATTTATTATAGAAGTTTTGAGATCCTCTTCTGTATTATTTCTTATATGATAAGCACATTAATCACTGTGCCAGTTAAGACACACATCAAGCATGTGACTCAGGCAGAACCAAAAAGCAAGAAAAGATGGTGAAAACAGAATGAACAAGGCAAAATACTGAGGCAGCATTGGAGCCCACAGAATTTCTGAGATGAAATACTGACCTTCTGTTATGTCCAGATAAAAAAATATTCATTAAGCTATTCTTAATAATATGAGCAGTGAGGCATTTGTAAGATTCCAGTCATAAGTTAATTAAGAAAAACACATTTTGTTTGCAGACTAAGCTAAGCTGATTATGCAATGCAATATGAGCCAAGGACTTTATGCCATGTCACATTGCCTGGTGATACTCTGTAGCAAATCTAATTAATAGTAATAATAATAACAGGAGTAGCAGCAATAATAACAAAAATCTGTCCTCACACAGGTTGCAGAGGTGAGTGGGTGTTTTTGCAGCCAGTGCCTTGTGCTGCAGAAGGAGGAGTAAGTTGGCATAGCCACTTCCACAGTTTTAAGGGCTGTGCCCTTAGATTCTCTCAGAAATAAACAACAAAAGCCTCAAGTTCACAGAAACTCCCTCCACCATCTTTTAAAGATCTATTTATATACATTTATTGCCTCCTTGTGGATACATGCGTATGCACTCATGCCAACTGGAAGAAATATATGGAGGTTAGAGGTCAAGTTGCAGAAGGCAGTTCTCCCATTCCATGTGAGATGCAGTAATAGAACTCAGTTCTAAAGCTTTCCAGCAATCACCTTTTCACAGTGAGCTGTCTTTTCACTCCCTTCCATCTTTCGGTGTACACAGTTCCAGGTGTACTGTGAGGCTGCTGTATTTGATCCCATAACAGTTTATATCATGATCCTCCACAACATTACATGCTGATGTTTATTCCCATTAACTATAGTTATATTACCCAAATTTCACAGTTAAAATTTTACTTAATTTTTTTTGTCTAGTTGCTCATTTTAGGTAAATGTTCATTAAATCTGATTACAAAACTGTTTTTTTGGAATTTTTCCATAATTGACTTTCTAGTCTCAATAATTTTATTTAAGTAAAATAATTGTTTGCACAGCACTGTCTTAACAGACTTGCATCATAGATGTAACTAATAGAAAGCCATGAAAAGTTGGCTTACAAAGTCATAGAAACTAAACAGAATTAACATGGAAATAAGCATACTGACAATTAGATAATCAAAAGTCTTTTATATATTATAATTATACATCACTTAATGTTACACAAATTTTATTAGCAAATCATTAATCATATAGAGTATTCTGAAGTTAAGTGAAGAAAATTTGGTTTTACAATTTTTAGACTCACACTCCAACCAAGTACCAGGCATGGAGATAACCTAAAACCCCTGCACAGATGTAGCCCATGGCAGTTCAGTGTCCAAGTGGGTTACATAGTAATGGGACGAGGGACTGCATCTGACATAATCTGACTGGCCTGCTTTTTGATCACCTCCCCCTGAAGGGGAAGCAGCCTTACCAGGCCACAGAAGATGACAATGCAGCCACTCGTGATCAGATCTGATAGGCTAGGATCAGAAGGAAGGAGAGGGGGACAGACAGTCCTTCTATGGGTCACATACACTTGTAACACCTGGTGGCTGTAGCAGGTGATGACATAAAGAATTGCTAGGCCCCAAAGGTAGGCCAGCTGAATCACTGTACACTAATATTGACCATGGGCCTAAAAGTTTCAAATATACACCTAAGAAAAAAATTCCCTAACCAACTTAACTTTATCTTCTGCATAATGTGTGTGTGTGTGTGTGTGCGTGTGTGTGTGTGTGTGCACTACATTTTTCTGCTAAATCCAGTTGTTTCTTGCATCCAAAGCACTTACTCCCAAGTGGTAAGGCCCAGCCTAGCAAACTACTTCAGCTGAGCCTATGGTTTCCTAACTACAGGTGTTCTCAGATCCTGGACAGAGGTGAAACAGCCAGTTCTCCCAGGACTTTGACATCTTGATTCTCTAAAGAACACAAGGTCCTCATTTCTGCCTCCCCACCTCTTCCTAGTTCCTCACTTTTAATCAAACCAAAAGGGAGGAATGTTAGTGTACAGGTGTTGAAATAAAATGATGAAGATAAAGAAATAATGAGAGAGTGATCATGTGTGACCTGATTGCAAACAAAACTTGTGAAGCCTGAACTGAATCCATTTTCAACACTGGGCTTGGTGATTTCAGCACTGAATTGTAGAATCAGAGTAATCATTAACGTAAAGTACGCATTTAAAAGGAAAGTAAACTATTTTACTTCTAAAGGCTACATATTCAAACAGTTAACTTTAAATATGACTTGGTTTTATAGCCTATAAACAGCAACAAGTTCATTAATTCAAGTGTATAAAATTTCATACGCAGTACACATTCTATCAGTAAACATGTAACATTTAAAACTGAGTAAAACTAATGCTTTTTAAGACATCAAAACAGAAGTCTAGTTCTTCAACATGCAAAGAAGTGTTATTATGTGTTGTTTTGGTTTTGTTTGAGAAAGGGTCTCCCATGGCTGGCATTCAATTCATTATCTTTCTGTTTTTTTCCCTCCTGAGTGCTGGGAGTAAAGGTATGTGTACAAAGCAAGTTATATCCCTCCCATATATAAGGCACATGCAATTGCTTAATTCCATAATAAATAATTGCCTTAGATGGTAATGCGTTCTAATTTTCACTTGATACTAACCTTTCACAATGTGAACATCATACTAAAGGCATATGTGCAGTATAAAATTCAAAAGTAGGCATGCATGTTGTGATTTTGAAAAAATATGTCTATTATATTATTTTAGTGATAGAACTATAGGTGAACTCAAAGTTACATGTTATAAAATCATAAAAAATTGATTAAACAGACAATAATATTTTAAGATGTGCATTGTATAATAAGCTACTTTGTGTAATTATTTTATAAAAAATATTTGCATGAACTTTGGATTTAAATTTATATATTCTGTAACAATTCCAAATGGTGGGTAATTGCATACTAAAGAATAATGTAGTTTTTCATTTAGTTCTCTGTTGATGTGACAAAATCCCATCAATAGGCAATCTAAAGAGGAAAGGTTCGAGAAAGCGCCAGATTGATTTCCAGAGTGGTTGTACAAGTTTACATTCCCACCAGCAGTGGAGAAGGGTTCCCCTTTCTCCACAACCTCTC
>REGO01000897.1:30811-53505 GCA_010120015.1 Rhombomys opimus
TTAACATTGATAAAGGGAACTTTGTAAAAATAAAGTATTTTTTTCTCATCAACATAATATATAAAACAACATCACTAAAAGAAATTCTTGGAATTCATAGTTCATAAATTTGTAGATAGTAAGTACTACAGAATCCACATACAACATACTTTCTTTAATTATGAGCCACTTTGGTAGAGATTCAGTGCATAGAGATATGTAAAAATCAGTCATAAATGCCTATGCTTCCAATTGGTAACTTACAAAATACTATGATAACAAGTTACAATGACAACAAAAAGATCAAAATGCTTATAAAAACATTATGAATGTAAGGTGAAACTTAAGCATATCACTGAAAAGATTACATAAGACTCAAGCAAATGAAAAAAAAATTGTTTAGTGTTTATAGACTAAAACTCTGATTTATTAATGTGGTAATGATCCAAACTGATCTATACCACATACATTATATGTATAATAACTTTTTTTTAACTTTTATTAATTACACTTTATTCATTTTGTATCCCCCCATAAGCCCCTCCTTCCTTCCCTCCCAGTCCCACCCTCCCCCTGGCCTTTTCTGCATGCATGCCCCTCCCCAAGTCCACTGATAGGGGACATCCTCCTCTCCTTCTTTCTGATCTTAGTCTATCAGTTGTCATAAGAAGTGGCTGCATTGTCAGGGTTCTAGGTTGTCTCCATGAATAGTCCTTGGTTGGAGTATGAGTCTCTGGGAAGTTCCCTGTGTTCAAATTTTCTTGTTCTGTTGTTCTCCTTGTGGATTTCCTGTCCTCTCCAGCTCTTACTATTTCCCACTACTTACATAAAATTCCATTCACTCTGCCTGTCTGTTGGCAGAGACTTTCCATATTAGATTCTAGCTAATTGCCTTAGCCCAGCAATCCTTTATACTTTTACATTTCATACTATTCTCCCACATAAGAAACACCCTCATACTTGGGATTGTTCATCTGTAAAATTAAGAATGTGAAATTTGCTTTGATACCCTGCTGGGGTAGGTTCTTTCAGAGGCCTTCTGTGGTAGGTTCCTGCCCTGTCTTCTCCCGCTTCTGATGTCGCTACAATTTACCCTTCTGAATGAAGATTAAGCATCTTTCCTAGGGTCCTCCTTGTTGATTAGTTTCTTTAGGACTATAGACTTCACTATGTTTATCCTCTATAATGTGGCTAATATCCACTTGTGAGTATACACTATGTTTTTCTTTCCACTTCTGGCTGCAAATTTCATGATTTCTTTGTTTTTAACTGCTGAGTAGTATTTCATGGTGTAAATGTACTACAATTTCTGTTTCCATTCCTCAGGTGAAGGACATCTTGGTTGTTTCCAGATTCTGGCTATTACGAATAAAGCTGCTATGAACATAGTTGGGCAGATGCTCTTGTTGTTGGTTAAGCATCTTTCAGATATATGCTCAGGAAAATGCCATGTCTTTTCAACTTGAACATTTTATAGAACTGAATCCATTTTTATATTAGTTTAGGATGAATTGACAAATCAGAAATATAAAGACCCATATTTGCTTCTATTCATTTATTCTCTTAATGGTCTAAGGGTGAGACCAGTTTCAGGCTAAATAACTCTATTCTGCCTCTCTCTGTTTTGCTGGGGGCTTCTCTAATACCACTTTCCTTAGTGTGGTCCTGCATTCTGGAAAGAAAAAAAAAGTGATCCACTGACATTTTTTATCAGAGGTTAGCGGAAATAACCCCCAACGGTGAGCTCTTTAGGTCAGAGAAGCCCATGAGAGGAGCACCCCACTAGAGAGTCAGTTACCCCCTGTGATGAGGGTGCATTCGTG
The DNA here is from genome assembly GCA_010120015.1 of Rhombomys opimus. Classification (NCBI taxonomy): domain Eukaryota; kingdom Metazoa; phylum Chordata; class Mammalia; order Rodentia; family Muridae; genus Rhombomys; species Rhombomys opimus. The sequence goes on from REGO01000897.1 coordinate 32,614, forward strand.
AACAAGATTAATCATTTTATGGAAATGTGGTTGCTCATCTCAAGGAAAGAGAAGATCTGATCTACAACTGATCATACATGTTGCAGAACCAGAACTGACAATGGTCAGAAGGGAGACGTGACCAAAGTGAACTATGCAAATCTTAGAACCCACATTTGTTTCACTCTTTTATAAACTAAAACTCCACAATCATAGCTTGGGACTGTTCTCAACACCACAATCATAGCTTGGGACTAATAAATAAATAGCACATTGAATAACTCCTTCCCTACCCTTTCCTCTCACTGCTATTATTCTATGGCATGTTGGGTTGAACAGTTGAACACAGTCAATTGGGACCTCCAAACCTTGAGTTTTTGCCTTAAACATCTGGCAGTCTCTAGGCTTAGATGCACAAAGATGCTTCTAGAAATTAGTTTATATGCCCAAATTCAAGGGGAACAAACTTTCTTCAGTACGTTGAACCAAATATTTACATTCATATCAGCACAGAATAAATTTGAAAGCAAACATCACGGAATTTGCAAACTAAAGAAAAGGCTTTCTAAGAAGCTTCTTTATCCTCAACATCAGTGTATGTTAAATAACAGATGTATCTACACAACATCTCCTGAGTAAATAACTGTTAACAGTGCATTAATGCTGAAAAATAAAGAAAATTTCTTTAGAAAATATTTCATTGAGTTTTTTTTTGCTGCTATAACAGAAATATTTTTAGAAAACACTGAACATTCAAATAAATGTATATCTGCACAAGAAAAGCTTGTCCTTATTGTGTTTACTAGCTTTGAAGGCCCAACGCATATATATTTCCTTCACAGCTTGTCATAACTCTGTAAGAAAAAATACATAATTTTTCTCCCAATAGCTTAAAAACAGAGATGCTATGTATGATTTTAAAATGTTCTTTGTAGACTCAGGTATTTGAACACTTGACTCATTTTTAGGGGGCAGTGCATTCTAGGGGAGGTAAATCTTTTGGAGTGATTTCTTAGTTTTTACCCGATCCCTAACTCCAGTTTGTTCTTTGTTTCATGCTTTCAGTATGATTTCTCTGACCAGCAGTTGCCATGCCTACCTAACACCATAAGGATAACACATATCAACTGCAATCTAAACTACATATTATGTTATGATTATCTTATGAACACTGTCTATCTCAGCTGGTATAGCTACCACTTCTTGTGTTGGTAAATTATGCGTTCATCGTTTAAGTTACAATCATTGTTGTTGTTGTTGTTAGACCACATATTGTTATGAGACCCAGGGTGACGTGAAACTTAATGTTCATTAGTGCTCATGATGGCCTCAAACAGCTGATCCTCCTGCCTCAGCTTTCGGGTGGCTGAGATTACAGGTTTGTAGTTGTTAACCTTTTTACTATTGTTTTATAATGGGAAAGGGAAAGAAGACTTGGTAAAATCAACTCACAAATTTTAGGAAGACACTGTGAGGTTAGGAACATTTGAAGGGATGTAGAAAATCAATGAGCAGAAAATATAAAAGTGAGACAGGATCTAAACTGAGAAAATGGCAGTTAGTAGACTGATGCCTGATTCTCAGTCAAAACAATAATGATCAATTTTTTTTTCACCCAGTAGAGAATGAAAGTACCACCTACCTTACACATAGCACTAACTCATGTATTCACTTATTTCAGAATGGATGTAATGGTCATTTTAATTAAAATTGCTACCTAAAGAGAATATCTGATAAACTATGAATATCAAGACAAATAAGCAAAAAGTAAAAACAAGGGAACAGGAAAAATCATATTTAAAAAATATTGTGGAATCAGTACACATAGGAGGAACATAAAATATAATAAAGGCTAAAAGCCCTTCTTGAAAAGCTCACCTTGAGTTTTGACACTTTAGATGTGACTATTGAGACGAATATTACAAATTCAAAAAATATCATGGCAGGGCTAAGTATACATTACTTATGAATTATTTTGTTTCTATATGTTGACACATGAAATATGTCTGATCATAATATATATAATTAACAAGTATAGTATAGATACATGCATCATGAACGTATCTGTGATAATCCTTAACTTATTATTTCAATACACTTATAATCAAACACTGATAAATTACTCCAGTAATGCTAAAGATTTAGATTATTCTAAATCAGGATAAAATAAAATTGTATCTATATCCAAGCAGTAAAGTATCACAAAATGGAAATTCTACTTATCATAAAATATTGCTCAAATAAATAGTAGTGTCAGTAGGGAATAATGTAGTTCCTATTTTCAAAGACTTGCCATAAATTAAAACTGATTGGGGGCAAAAATATAATTCACAAATGTTAACTATAATAAGAAAAATAGAAAACTGTCTATCTTTTGATATAAGAAAGCTATAAAAGAAAATATTTAAGTGCATTGCACATCATGTTCTGTATTTTTCAAATGTCACAACCGTCATGTAAGAAAGAAATTAGCATGTGATTAGGTAAAAATGTGGGAAATACTATGTATGGAGCACTGTCCTGCAGCTACTGGTGATTTAATTTACTCCTTTAAATCCTCGGGCTTATCTAGTAAGATACCTGCCTCTATGGCCAAGCACAGTCAGGCTATGCAACTTTATTAGTTATAATGTTTTGGAAAATCTGTGCACCTTGTTGAAAATCCCAGGTCCTCTTTTCCTCCACCCATTCATCAAGACTGTGAAGTTTATGTTAGTATAATATTGTTTAAAATTATGACATAAGGCTTTCTTTTTTGTTTTTTTCGAAATTAACTTTGGATTTTTATTTTTTTCCATGTTGTATTTTCTTTTCTTTTTTATTTTATTATTAGTTACATCTTATTAACTCTGTATCCCAGCTGTAGCCTGCTCCCTCATTCCCTCCCAGACCCTCACTTCCTCCTTCATCTCTTCCCTGCCCCTTTCCAAGTCCACTGATAGGGGAGGACCTCCTCCCCTTTCATCTGACCCTGTTTTATCAGGTATCTTCAGGACTGGCTGCAAAGTCCTCCTTTGTGGTCTAGCAGAACTGCTCCTCCCTTGGGTGGGGAGGTCAAAGAGCCTGCCATTGAGTTTCTGTCAGAAATAGTCCCTGTTCCACTTACTATGGGAAACCAATTGGTTACTGAGCTACCATGGGCTTTCAGTATGCCAGACATAACAGACATCTAACATTCTCAAAATAATCACTATGCTGATGAGAAAAGCAAAAATCATATTCAAAATAATTAGATGCAAAGGCAAAAAGAAGTGAGTGGGTGAATTCCATGGGCAATTCTCAAAAGAAATTAGGGATGTGATAAAGTCAGTGTGGATTTATCAGGCTTAGATGGTGAAGGTAGCTGTGTGGGTATAGACAAGCAGCTAGTGTTAAGTGCAATAGAGGGCTCAGGTCTGTGACTTAGGGAGGCTTGGAGTTTTGCTGAAGCACCTATTTGAATTGCCCGCAGTGATGTATTACTTAGCCTTATAAATTACATGATGAGTTACTTACCCTTATAAATTATTTTAGTAATGCATTTATAGGCTCATTAAGAATCCAAAGGGATCTCTTAACAGCTCCATGTTTTACCGAATTTTATGAGAGGAATTGCATTCTCTAACAGTATTGGGGGATTTTAAAGATTCATGAAATTATCAGTGCAGGTCCCTTGAGAAGAATGTCAGAGAACTACTATAAATGCAATGTCATTTCATTGTATTATGGCTCTGAACCCTCAATTGACAGTAAGGAAATTAAGCTAAATTGCTTTATGAAGATAGTAGAGTGATATTATGTGAACTTTAAGGAATTACTTTAAATGGTATGATGAGCTTACTAGGAAAATAATATGAGAGAAGAAAATTTTTTTGTTTGCCTCATAGAATATTAGTTCACTTGACCTTGATACCGGATGGAATTAAAAAAAAATATTACATTTTTGTTAGACACATAGATGAATGTTAATACACCCCAGGGACATTACCAAAATTAACATCATTTAGTATAACAATATGATATATGTATCTTGCAACTTACAGTAATATATAAATCAGTACAGTGGGTTGCACCTAATTATAACATGGTTAATGAAGTATTAATTTATTTACTTATGTGGCTATTTTAAAAGTAAAGAGTTTGGTATTTCATGGATGAGAACTTATATTACTGTAGAAAGAGACAAAGTTTAGAGTGTCTAAGGAGTCCAAAAATGAGGTTGAGGGGAAGGATTAACAAATGGTGCTTGTCATGCAAGCTTGCTGGTACTAATTCAGTCCCCAGAACTTTCATGGTAGGAGAAAATCAACTCTCCAAAATTGTCCTCTACCTCTACAAGTGCACAGTCTCTCTCTCTCTCTCTCTCTCTCTCTCTCTCTCTCTCTCTCTCTCTGTGTGTGTGTGTGTGTGTGTGTGTGTCTGTCTGTCTCTCTGTCTCTGTCTCTGTCACTCTCTCTCTGACAATTCTGAGCAATAAATATAATTATAAGACAGATTGAATGGAGATGCAATTGTATCAGGTAATGAAGACTTTAAGGATGTTTTGTTTTGTTTTGTTTTGTTTTGTTTTGTTTTCTTTTGTTGGTGGTGGGGTGCTGTGCTGTTTCCTTGAATCATCAGAGCTACTGAAGGTGATTAGAAAAAAAATTGTAAGTTTGTGGATAATAATGATCTTCAAAACAGGAAACTTGTTTTTATTACATTTTATATTCCATAATTTGGATTTGGAGATATTTATGTGATTACCCCAATTAATCATGTACTCCACAAATTTGATACAACTAAAATAAGAATTTCAACTTTAGAAAACATTGTATTTGCCAAGTTTATAATCTAGATATGCTGTGAAAAATTAGTTTAGATTTCCTGTGAATTGTGCTTTGGAGTGAGACCAGACTAAGTTGGAGTGAGACCAGACCAATGGCAGATGAAGTGATAGGAAGCTTTTATGTTACAAGTAGAAATTTAGGTTAGCCTTGAATGAAGTAGCCACAACATAGGTAGAAATGTAGGAGCAAATTCCACATATTCTAATAATTATGAAACTCAAAATTGCAGTGAGTCTATGTAAGATAATACAACATATAGAAAAGCACAGCTTGCTGGTAATGGTATGACCAAGTGACTAGAATTTCAGAGAGGAATATATGTATGTCATAAGTTTGATAATTATATATATATATATTATAATTATATAATTATATATATATTCAAAAGTTTAGGCACATGCTAACATTTAACTAAAGTGTCCATTATAAAGATAAAACAATAAATTTGAACTTTAAGAGAAAATATTGGAGTTAAACATGAGGAAGTGCATGTACAACTCCCTATATCACTGAAAAGTATTTGACCTGGGAAAAATAAAAAATAGTACTAAAGAAAAATAAGTAAATAAATGGCAGCTTTTGTAAAATACAAGGGAATTAGGCATTTGAATATTCTACAGGAAAATACAGAGCATAAAAAGAGCATAAAAATCTTGAAACGATGGTATTATGGAAATCTAGAAAACATGGTTTTGTAAAAACAGGTGGGAACTATCATTAAATGTTTTTAGGGTTATCAGAATGAAAGGTTTTTATAACATTGTTCCATTATATTTGAAAAGAAGATGATATTTAGTGATCTTATTCAGTAATTTTGATAAAAAATATAAATGTAGTGACAAAAAGTAAATTGTTACAGTTGAAAAGTGAAGGACAAGTCGGATTTTGGAACACATTGTGAGATACTTAACATTGATATAAAAGGAATATGAGATAAGACAATAAGAAAAGATGTTTTGGGTTTAGAAAAAGTGCTGTATTAATGGGAAGTCCCCATAATTAAATGATGTTTAAAATAAAACAGAAACAAGGGAACATTTGAAGACACAAATAAAGTAAAAAGTTTGTTATCTCACTCATGGAAATAAAAGTCACGCAGTGTTGTGTAAAGTCAGAGTCAGTCTTTGCTTGACTCTGTTTAGGATGAGACAAAATTCTGTGCAGTCACGTGAACCTAAAGAGGCAAAGGAAGAAAAGGAACTGTCCATGGTGGTTTGAGCAGTCAAAGGAATGATCTATTGCATATGAAGATCTAGAGAAGGTTAAGGAAGGCTTAAAATAGCTGAACAGATGTCTTCAAGGCTAAGTCAGTTGTCAGGTGTGGCAAAGAATGTCTGAGAAATGAGTAGGAGTAAGTCACAAGAATTCTGTTTTAATAGGAGAACTAACCCTCAGAGACCAAAGTGACCCTAGAGGGAAAAGTAAGTTGATTATAATTATCTCACACTGCAGTAAACATTATTCAGTATGCTTGAGGAGAAAAGAGCAGAAGTTCTGCTAGAAGTTGGCTCATATCACCCTATTCTGCTGCTAGGACATTGTGGAAAATATAATCAACCATATGTTATGAGCAAAATATATTAGTAAATCTGAAACACAAGTTTCATTTAAAACATCTGGAGGAAAATGATTACAGAATTGATCCTCAAAAAAAAAAAAAAAAAAAAAAAAAAAAAAAAAAAAAAAAAAAAAAAAAAAAAAAAAAAAAAAAAAAAAAAAACAGAACACGTAAACGTTTCATGCATGAATGTACCCTAGTGGATAGCCCCATACTCATGAGTATATGAACAGCAAAAATTTGACTTGGTTTTATAATAATAATATTAAAATAGTAAATGAAGTTGGGAGAGAGTGGGGAGATGCAAAATAAAATTGGGAGCAATTGAGGGAAGAGTTGGAGTTGAGTGTAGTTAAAATATAGTAAGATTCAAATATATAATAAAACATTAATGCTTCTAAAAGAAAAAAATATTTTAGTGAGTCAGAGCTTAGTAGTGTTTGTAAGTTGTAGATTTCAAGAGAAACTAAAACTCCAGTTTGTATTATGGCATTATATCACTATGTCCAAATGAACACACTGTTGCCCTCATTGTCCTCACTGCTTCCTTTTTCATCTCTGAAAAAAAATAAAGCTATAAGCTTCAAAGTGAATACATTGTAATAAATAAAAATTATATTTAAAAACAAAAAATCCATATCTATATCTATATCTATATGCACAAAAAATAAAAAAAAATCAAAATTAGAAACAAATGACAGGAACTCAATGAAGATACCTGATAAAACAGGATCAGATGAATGGGGGGAGGTCCCCCCTATCAGTGGACTTAGAAAGGGGCACAGTGGTGATGAGGGAGGGAGGGAGGGACTGGGAGGGAACGAGGGTTCGGGGCATGGCTGGGATACAGAATTAATAAAATGTAACTGATAAAAATAAAAATAAAAAAAAAATTAAAAAAAAAAAAAGAAACAAATGCTAAGAGGAGTCCTTGAAACATGATGATCAGAAGACAGCTGCTTCCACACGGAAGGTTCCACTCACTTCCATCATATGTACAGTAAATGAAACACTCCTTGTGACATATTTATATGTTTCTATATTGTACTTGAAAGATGTCACTAGGTAGCACAGGAAAATATATTATGTTTAATTTTATGAATGTATATCTCTAGAAATAGATGTTTTGTTAATACCATATTTCCCTTATTCTAAGCAAAAGCCCCATTCACTGTCACTCATTTTTAACCTTGTTCATTTAAATAAGATACAGAATTTACTTTTTATATAATTGTTCAGAAATTATGGTTATCATTACCCTTAATTACTTCCCCTTGTGGCTTTAAAATTAAAATGTCTCTGCAATTACTTTCCCTTGAAATTTCTATGGTAAAGTTCAGCAGCTAAATGTGAATGGCTTTTAAATGAAGACATTTGGTCTGGGATAAAAGGTGGTTTATTTATATCTAATCATTGAGCGGGTAAAAAACATAGTTTTATTTCAAATAACGCTGCCATCTATTTTTATTCACACATTTATTATTTGAAAACTCAGTCCTGAAATAAGTTGTTTGAAAATGGTTGATTCTGTGCAGTAGGTTGTTACCATGGCAATTATGTTGATATTAAATAATTGACGTAACGTTTGAAATGAACTATTTAATTGTTTGCACATAGTTTCCTGAGATGTTAATAGCTAACACTTAAAATTGTCCTTTCTTGTGACAGAAATTATGAAGTGATTTTACATATTTTCATTGAGATGAGTCACAAGCAACCTGGAGCTACAAGGTCATAGGGCTCAGAAGAGGCATGAGAACATTCGGGGAAGACAAACCACACAGATGGCAACCAAAAACTATGCCTAATGCCATTATGTAACCATTGGATACAATGACTATTTACCACAGAATTTGTTTCAATTGAAACAAATATATTGATCCATATGTACATACACAAACATTTTTTTAATTTTTTAAATGTAAAGTCATTTTTTATAATTTATTCAATTTTTAAATTTTTGTTAATTATTTTTTCAAATTTATTCACTTTTTTCCCAGCTGTGGCCCCCTCCCTTTTCTCCTCCCATGCCTATCATGTCTCATCAGGACTGGTTGCATTGTATTCCTCTGTGGAATGGTAAGGGTGCTCCCCCTGATCACATCAGGGAAAGGTGATCAGAGAGCCTGCCACTAAATTAATGCCAGAGAAAGTCCCGGCTCCCCTTACTAGGGACCTCACTTTGAAACTGAGCCTATGGGCTACATCTGAGCTTGGGTTTTAGGTCCCCAGAATACATTGTCCTAGTTGGGGGTATTATTCTCTATAGAGTTCCCAGGGCTCAGTTTTTATGGCTGTGTTGGAGTTCCTGTTGTCTCCAAGTCTTTCTATCTCCCCCTTCTTCCATAAGATTCGCTGCACTCTGCCCAAAATTTGTCTATGAGTCTCAGCATCTACTTAGATACCCTGGTGGGTAGAGTCTTTCAGAGGCCCCCTGTGAAAGGTTCCTGTCCTGTTTGCTGTCTTCTCCTACTTCTAATGTCTATCCTATTTGCCCTTCTGAATGAGGATTAAGCCTCTTCTCTAGGGTACTCCTTGTTGTTTAGTTTCTTTAGGACTATAGATTTTAGTATGTTTTTCCTATATTATACGGCTAATAACCACTTATAAGTGAGTATGTATGTGCACATGTTCTTTCAGCTCATAAAAAAGACATGCTTACAGGCACACATGTTGTTTGAAGATTGCTTACATGACTGTAGTTGCTCTAAGCTTATTTGTTACATGGCATCTAATAGAACTAGCTTTTCCTTTTTTTTTTTTTTTTGAAAAGTTTATCATAAAGTGTCCTACCCCTGCCTTAATAAAAAAACATTATTCACACATGTGTAATAAATAAATTGGGGGTTTAAAAATGTATGATTACTCTCATCTTTAGTACATGATTCTGTTGGCAAAGAAATTTAATGATAGTTGTGTCATATTGGCAAAGTTATGCATATGTAAATGAATGAGATTATTGATGAAATTTTATAATAACAGTATATCTTATATTAGTCATTACTAGTATCTTTACTTAAAGGTATTTTACCTATAAAAAACCAGTATCTGTTTTTATTATTTTACTTCACTGAAGATGAAATTTAGAAATAATACTTTGTTATATTTGAAGGGATGGATGTATAAAAGAATTGTCTCAACAGAGTCAAAGGATCACAACATGAGACTGCCATTAAAGTTAGGGCTATTTTCTCCAGATAAGTAAATTGAAATCTGGGTGATGTGGCTCCCATGAAATACCAGTAAGATGATATTGAGGCCAGAGCATTGTGAGCTTAAATGTATCAACCTAGAGAGAGTTTTTTTTTTTAATTGAAAGAAGAAAAATACCTTACATATGAAACTGATTTTTAACTTATAATAAACATTAATAAAAATAAATCTTTATTTACAACATTAGAACCTCTGCTAAGATGTAGCCTGTGGTAGCTCAGTAACCAATTGGTTTCCCAAAGTGAGTGGAACAAGGACTATTTCTAACAGGAACTCAATGAAGATACCTGATAAAACAGGATCAGATGAATGGGGGGAGGTCCCCCCCTATCAGTGGACTTGGAAAGGGGCACAGTAGTGATGAGGGACTGGGAGGGAACGAGGGTTCGGGGCACGGCTGGGATACAGAATTAATAAAATGTAACTGATAAAAAATAAAAAAAAGAAAATTATTTTCTCTGCACATATTTGTTACTGCTACATAGCTTGATGCAAAGTGAGTTTTCTATGAGCTATGTTTTGCACTCATAATTCTTAAAGATTACACCTCCAACACTGGCATATTATCTGATGAAACTTCCTTATCTAATGTTAAGATTTCTCCATAATTTTCACTGACAACATTTTATTTCTTAATTTTAACCTTTCACAAATGAATATCAATGCATGTTAGCCATATCTCTGGTAAATACCTATACCAAAATCACTTTCTTTAAAGAGTCCACATGCTTTCTGCATTGAAACATCTAGGTTATTTTTAGATTTTCTAAAACTGTGTTCAGGGCAAATAAGAACATATGTTAACACAGTGTTATTTTTTATATTAACTAATACTATCAATATTTCCTCATCAAAGATACATAATTTGTCAAAGTGCTTACGTTAAGAGACTGGGTACTCTGTTCTAAATGTGATAGGATCTTAATTTTTAAAAGTTAGGCACATAGGCTACTATCTGTAACCTTAGCCTTGGTAGTTAGGAGTGTGGGAAGCAAGAGTTTCTCTAGCTTTTTTACCAGTCAATCTAGTCAAATAGGTGCAATTAAAGCTCATTGAGATACTTTGCATCAAACAACAAAAGTAAAGAGCAAACAAGAAAAGACATGTGATTTTCTACTTCCTGTGAACTTTGGCCTATGATTCTCTAGAGTGTATCACTCTGGAACCATTGAGTTAACATGTATTCTTACTTGCCTGAAAACAGATGTAGAGAATCTACAAAGAACTAGATGTTTGAATGCCAAAAGCATATAAATGCTTTAAAGAAAATGATTTTGCAATAGACATTTACCAAAAATATAACTAGTGCTAAAGTGCACTGAGATCCATTGGTTAACAGGTTAAAATTAACAAATAAAAAGATGTTATCAATGGAGACTATGGAGAAATAACAATAAATAAGGAATATTCATTAGATAATATTGCAGTCTTGAAATGTATAATCTTCTAGAATTATAAGTGCAAAAAAAACATTCATTTCCACTGAGAGTGAGATATCAGATATAAACAGAGAGAGGATTCTGGATACATTATCAAACATATTTCACATTAAAAGTTATTACATGAACAACAAAAGAAAAACATTAGTCACTACATTTACAGTAGCCTATAATGTAGCAAGGGGGTATTAAGGTAGCCAGGTTATGTCAAAGAGAGTGATTCCTTTTCATGTTTCAGACAGAATAGTGTTATTATTTGTAAGGCTGGTGGAACCTACTTGTCTTTCATTTTACCAGACTTAAAAGGCAAATCTACATGTAATCTAACATGCAGCAATTTCAATAAATATACAGAATAATAAATTAATATTTATTCATTATAATTTACTATTGAACTAATTGAACGTGATTAGAAATAAAGGTAAACTATGAACATACTTTTTTATTTATATGATTATGTATTTGGGAAATGTTTGTATATCTATCATTCAGTTAAAACTCATATGTACAAATTTAATAAATTTATTGAAACGGAACAGGCACTGTTATGCCCAGTTTGTGAGATCCGCAAAGACCATCAGGAACCGACTCCACTGCAAAGCACATGAGGGTTTATTGGATACAAGCTTGAACCAGGATTGCAAGGTCCCTGTGGAAACAGACAGGTATGCTCCTGGAGATCTAGAGGAACAAGGCTTATTATAGGAGGGGGTGGGGAGTGGGGATGGGGGAGTAAGGGAGGGGTGTAGGGGTAGGAGAATTGGAGATGGATGTGGGAGCTCAGAAGGTGGTGGAGGGTAGGGGAGTGGGAAGTCAAGGGTGGGGGGCAAAGAGTGAGGGGCTCCAGGCCTTAGAATTACACAATTTGGTAAGGGAAATTGACTTTTGAAATGATTGGATTGGTTTACTTTAGGAGCCAAGTTCATAAACGGTTCTGGCCTGGATATCTGGGTGGGTTGCCAGGAGACAGTGTCTCTTTAACTGATTCTGGCCAAGACAGCTAGGCTAGTTTCCTAGCAACTGTACCTCTAGTTGGCAGGAAAAGAATGCAGTAAGTCTGGTTCCTCCCTGCAGGTGACTGGACATGTCTCCACCTGGCTGGCCTTGGTTTAGGCTTGTGCTTTAAACTTTAATTCAATAACCCCCCAAAATACCCTAATTTTTAATTCTTTGGTCTTTCAATACATTAAAAGTAAATGATAACATCCCTAAATTAAGATGCAAAACAGATCTTACACTGAAGAAGATAATCTTGGCAGATATATATATCTGTGAAGCTTGTGAGTAAACTATGCAAGTGAAATGCAGCTCAATTATTTGTAATTGTTAAAGAGTTGTTATCAATAATTCTAGATAATTTATAAGTTAAAAATATAGTAATTAGTTTCGTCTGTGATCTATGGATCAGATTATATTTTTTCTAATATAAAATGTGAAAATTAAATTACTGTTGAATTTATATGAACTGTTATTAACATTCTATAGGCTAATATGTTTATAAAGATTCTTTATCTTCCATAAGTTGTAGACATCCCCCCTTTTTGGGAGTCATAGGATTATTTAGTATTTGCTTTGTATCTGTAACAAACCTTTCAAGAAATGAAAAACAGAAGCCTCTATCCTGAACTCAGTCACTCACCCCTGATGATACAGTTTTGCCAGGCCACAGAAAAGGGGGATCCAGGCAGTTGTGATGAGACTTAATGAGCTATGGGCAGACAGCACTAGTGGATAACTGCCCCTTTCAGTGGACTAAGGAAAGGAGAAAATGGAAGGAGAGTGGGACATGGGGGACTAGAGGGAAGGGGTTTTAAGTGGGATATATAATGAATAAATTGTGAAAAAAAATTAAAAATCATATCTAAAAAAATTAAACAACTCAAAATTAAAAAAAATAAAAGAAATGAAAACCAGAAATGGGCAATTAAATGTGTAAGCAATCAAACAACTCAAATTCTCTTTTTTGAAATATATATCTAGTTACATAAATCATTTGAGAACACTTAAAGTTGTTGATAATGTTCAGAGAATTAATGATACACAGGAAATATCTTCTCGCTAATATTTCAAATTATCTTTTTAAAGTCAGATATTTTCCCTCAGAGAAGGATAAAACCATTATTTGTTCATGTTTTCCCCAATCTAAACAAATGAATGTGGTGGAATAAGCCTTGAAACTGATGCTTTGGGACTACAAAGACCCGAAGCTGCATGAAATGTGCAGGTGGTCATCATCTCTACCTAAACCTGCACTGTTTTTTCTCTACAGCATGAAGTCACTGTAATACTATCAAGTATGCTAAACTTTTATATATAAGAATCGTTCACTTTTTACAGAAACCGAAGACTGGATTCTTCTAAGCTAAAGCTTAAATTATTCAGGCTTAACAGCAAGTTCTAAGTTGACTCTTCTGCTGTATTAGATAACCATGCCTTCCATGCAGAAAAAAAAATGTAGTAAAGATATTAATATTTTTAATCAGGCACTATAAGGGTATAAAAGTTAGTATCATTCTACTAAAATTTCATTGGGAAACAAGTGTATTACGTGCAATAACTTGAGGAAGTTAATGAAATTAAACAATGACTTTTTTAAATTTAGATTATAATTGCTGTATTTACCCTGGGCCAGGCAGATATTTCACTTACACTGTCTCAATAACCTCACTATACATCACATAGCCCCAAGCCAATGACATCTGCCTTAATCCTCCTCTTCTTGTCTACTTCCCATACATTATTCCACGATCCTTGCTTGTATTCTTCATTTGGGCCTTTTCATGGCATTAGTGGAGTCCCTGCTCTAGGCCCACACGTAAACAATAAATCTTAATTCCTCTCCAACATTAAATTTCCTGCACTAGGTAAGTTATGATTGAATCCTGAAAATAAAAAAGCAAAACTGCCATTTGGTGGGGAAATGTTAACATTTAATATAAAATTAAAATATGAAACTATAGAAACAACGTAAGATTTTGTAATTAATAGGAATAACTTTTGCTTACTTATATTTTATAGCAAATATCAATCAAATTAATTTACATATTATGGGTATAGTAAGTGCTGACCTGAGGTAAAAATAGCAAAAAAAAATGTGTTTTCATGAAAATCAAAGACTGTATTTTTTTTAATTGAATCAATAAAACTATAGAAGAATAGAATCTTTAGCCTGCATTGATGTAGTGTTTGGAAGTTTATTCCTGAGTGCTACCTCAGTATCAGCTGGTGGGTATAAGTCCATCTATGTGAAGAATTGTCACACTGCTTTTTACAGTGGTTCTAGCATGTCATACTCCCACTATCAGTGAATAGTGCTCATGTGCCATATATTTTATCATCGTCATCATTTTAAATCTTGACCATTCCAAACGCAATGAGATGAAATCTCCAAGCTGCTTAATTTTATTTCACTGAGATCTAAGGGTCCTGATCAATGTTACAAATATTTCTCTCAGCCATTTGCCTCTTGTCATTTGAGAACTCTGTTTAGATCTAAATCCCATTTTTTTTTATATATTGGGTTATTTGTGCTCATGATGTTTAGTTTTTCTGAGGTCCTTGTGTATTCTAGATACTAACTCTCTGTCAAATTTATAGATGTTCCTTATTTTTTGAATACTATAGGCGGTCTCTTCATTAAGATGATGATAAATAATGTTGTACACAGGCTTCGTAGGTCCCACACTCTAAAGAATCAATTATTGGAATTATTGACTGTGTTATTGGGTCCTGTTTAGATGTCTTTTCCGATGATTGTAAGTTCAAATGTATTTTCTACTTTTTCCCCTGTTAGATTCAGTGTTTCAAGTATGATGTTTAGGTCCTTGATTTGTCTGTAATTGAGCTTTTCTTCATGGTAAAAGATAAGTATCTAGGTTCATTCTTCTATGTGTAGTTATACAATTTCCCCAACGCCATTTGCTAAAGACATTCTTTTCTACAGTATGTATTTTTGGGCCCTCTGTCAAAATTTGCATCGTGTTCTTTTATTATAGAGTTATAGTTGGGCCTTTGGTACTATTTTTCAGTGTACCTGATTTTATGCGAGTTTATACCATGCTGTTTTTAGTTCCATAGATTTGAAATATAAAATTAACCTAGGCATGATAGTTCATTTATTGTTTTAAATTGGTTTGGCTATACTTTTTTTGTTGTTGTTGTTACTGTTGGTGTGTGTATTTCCATGTGAAAATTCAACACTTTTTTTTCAGTATAAAAGTTTCATTGGAATTTTGGTTTTGAACACATACAATCTGTAGTTGCTTTAGGTAGGCTGGCTAAGTATGCAATATTAATCCTACATAGAAGCATAGATCTTTCTATATTCTATTGTCTTCTTTCAATTCTTTGTGATATCTTAAACATTTAATCACACAAATATTTCACATTTATGGTTAGAATTATTTCTAGGTAGTTCCAATACTATTGTGAACGGGATTGTTTCTATGATTTCTTCTAAGTGGGTTTGCTACTTGAATGAACAATGATTTGAGCTGTTCATTTGTATCCTGTTCCTTTGCTGAATGTGTTTATAAGGTGCAGTAGTTTTCTGGCCAAGCCTTTAGAGCATCTTATGTATAGAATCATGTCACCTACAAATAAGAATCATTAGACTTTCATTTCTTCTAGTTGTATCCCCTTCATTCCTTTCATTTTCTTACTGCTTTAGCTAGGATTTCAAACATAATATTGAACAGGAATAGAGAAAGTAAATATACATGTACTCTTCCTGATCTTAGTGGAAATGCTTTAAATTTTTGTGGTTTCACAAGATATTGGATGTGGGTTTATTGTATATTGCCTTTCTTACAGTGAAATATATTTCTTGTATCCTTATGCTTTTTAGGACATTATTCATCAAGAGATGTTGAATTTTTCAAAGGCTTTTCTGTATCTCTTATGTTGAACTTTTATTTTAACCTGTTTATATAGTAGTTTACATTTATCAATTTACATATATTGAACCATTTCTTCATCCCCGAAATGAAAATGACTTTATTATGACTGATAATTTTTGTTGCATTCTGCAATTCAGTTCACAAGATTGATTGCTGTCGGTTTTTTTCTTTTCCATGTATATTCATTCCAGAGAATAAAGTTTGTGAGACAGACTTGTCTCCGTAAGAAACTTTTAATGCTATCTCAGATTATTAACCACAGGTGCATGCTAAAGATAACAAGAAATGGTAGCAAAATATCAGGTTGTTATTATTCACAAATAAAGTAGGTTTTAATTAGCATTTTCTATGTAATGTAACACTGAACATAATTATATCAGCTGTGATAATGGCCATTTTACTCATTTGAAATCTCAGTCTCATACATTTAATATTACATTTTTGATATACCTGAAGAACTTAGTTAATAAATGTAGATATTAATTTAAATTGTTATTTGTTAAGAACAATATTCATTCTACTACTCAAAAATGTCAGTGTATAAGTTCTGTAAGTTCTTACACTAGTATGCATTTGGAATGTGGAAATCTATGTGATATAGTAGGTGTTTCTACCCTAGTCAATTGAGTTGTAGTGATAAGCAAGGTAACTCAGTAATGAGGTGCCTTAACCAAAACTAAAGACCTGAATCTCTATGATTCATGATTCACATATTAGTGAAAAGAGCTGAGTCCTGCAAATTATCCGCAGATGTCCACATAACAACTCCAATTCCTTCACTAATACACACAAACATGAGTAAACACAGAAAATACAATGAATAAATTACACTGTACACATTGTCGTTTTTAAAGAATTCTTCATTTTATTTTTATTTTATGTGTGCTAGGGTTTGTCTGCACATATGAATGTGTACACATGTGACACTTAAGCTCTCAAAGTATAGGAAAAGGCATCCAACTTTATGAAACATATGAAATAAGCATTGCAAGCCACAAGATTTGTGTTGAGGACCTACCTGGATCCTGTGAAAGAAAAGAAACCACTCTTCACTGCTGGGACATCTCTCTGGCCCCACATACCATCACTTTTACAATAAATGCCATGATGTTGGGAAAGCAGAACAAGAATATCAATCCCACAGTAATGTCCTCAGGAAACATCGTCTGGAAAAAGCAAAAGACCAAGGATAAATAGCAATCTTCTAGGTAACAACTTCAGAGAGATGTCAGCTGAGTGTCACGAGGCTGAACAATTTGAAAACATTTAAAAGGAAAAGAGAGAGTCTGGGTCTTCAGAGGCATGTAAAGAGAACTTTATTTCACAAAGAAAGTGCATAGGGAAACTGGAAAGCCATGTTGAGAATTTTAAACTATGCCAGAAAATAACAAATTGTAACCAGCTCTCCCCATCCCTGGGTTCTTCCCTCATGTGCTTCACATCCATCACACCTGCCAATTACTGTTTTTTCAGCTATTTTGGATATGCAGTGATAGTTTTTCTTGCCTACAATTCAAGCACATTTTTTTTTACATATGCTTACACTGATGTGGTATTATTATTACTAATGTAGAAATGTTTTCACGCATACCAAATAATAATCAAAGGTTAAATTTAAGTACTGTAATATTAAATAAAAGGAGTGTGTGTTGCTGCACATTTTGTTACTTTCTCTAAGTTCCTTGTAAATATCCAAGAACACTATATATTTTCTAAGACTGATTTTTATTGTATGTGCATACAGGTTCAGCCTGGATGTATGTAATTCACGACATGCATGGCTGGTGCCTGTGGAAGTCAGAGAACGTAGATTCCCAAGTTGCAGCTCTTGGTGATGGGTTACCCTGTGGTTTCTGGAAATTGAATCCAGGTCCTTTGTGTTTTTGTTCCAACATGTGAGCTTAAGCGCTGATTCATCTCTTCATCAGCCTGTTTACTAATTTTTTCATGCACATTGATACATGTACTTCTTTATACAAAAATTTAAAATACAAGATAAAATATTTTAATATTTCTTTTGGGGAAATTTTATTTTTCATTCTTTCTTTATTACACACTCAAATTTTGGGAAAAACAGAACATTCTAAAAATATTTGAAGGATTATTAAACCAAGAAGAAATTCAACTGAGACAGTCTCCATCTTATCAAGTTTGAAGTTAGCAACAGTTTGGGAATAGCAGAGGGGATTTTCTTAGAGATATAAGATAAGATATTGAAGAAGTAGACCTTCTTGCCAGCATTCTATTGAGCTAACTGTACATACTCCAAGCTTGAATGAAAAAGCTAGGCCATTTGCAAACTAGAAAAAGGAAATCACTTTCCAACTTGGAAAGATCAAATTCATTTGGTGAACAATGCTCTAAATTCTACAGTAAATGAAAAATCTTAATTGTTGCCTTAGTTACTATTCTATTGCTATGAAAAGGCAATGCTGGAAGAATAACACATTTAATTTTACTTAGAACATTAATTACAGTTTGAGGGTTAGTTCATAATCACTATGGCAAGAAACAAATAGGTATGTAACTAGAGCAGTAGACAGTAGATAAGAGATTTACATCCTTATCCACAAACATCAGACACACAGGGAGAAAGAGATAATGAGGATCTTTTGTGGGTTTTTTAAAAACTGACAGTACACTCTTTGTAACACACCTCTTACAAAGCCACATTTATCAAAACAAGGCCAACTCTGCAATGCTTCTAAAACTTCTCAAACTGTACCACTCACTGGTGACTCAATATTCAACTGAGCCTATGGAGGACATTCCCATTCTACCCATCACCTCCATGAAAAATGTGAATTTCTGTGTAAATAAGTCAATAAATTCTCAATCTTGTTGCAATTTTATGTATGCTTTATTGATTTTATACTTTATGGGTAAGTTATTTAAATGACATATTTTAAGCCATTTATTTAACTTTTTTAAAAATGAGTGTTATTAACTCATGAGATGTTCAAGATCAACATGTCTAATTTACAGTGATATGAGCTACACTGAAAGTTTAAGCAAGTTAGATTCTGTTTTTTCTTTTCTTAACATTGTAAAAATATTTGATACATAATTTGTAAGTCTTCATTTTATGGTATATTTCATGAATAATATGCTGACATAATAAAATATGTAAAATTTATATTCTGTGGAATAAAATGTGTCTTTTTACGGTGATTTAAATGAAAATGTTATTCATAGTCTCCTGTATTTGAACACTTATTTCCCTAATTGTGGCACTTTTTGATTGGGAGGTAAAGCCATACTGGAGGGGATATGTAACTGGGGAAGAGAGTCTTTAATTGTTAATAGCCTTACTCTATCTTCTCTCTCTCTCTCTCTCTCTCTCTCTCTCTCTCTCTCTCTCTCTGTGCACTTCTTATGTGTAGATGAAACTTGATCAGCGGATCAGCCAGCTTCAAACTCCTGCCTTCATGCAATACATGCTCCCCAATATTAGCCTCTATCCATATGAAACAGGAAGGATGTGTCCAAAATGACTTTCCCACTCAAAAAAAAATTTCAAAACAAAACATTATCTGTACATCATAGTTTGTACAATATGTGATCTGAAAAAACAATCAGCTTTACTGTTTCTGGTCTTACTTTCTTCATCAGAAAAACAAGAAAAATCTACTAAGATTTCTAATATTTGTTCATCTTGAAAATACAGAGTAATCAAGACGATGAGATATGCTTAGTATTCTCTTTATTATATGTTTATTATTTTACTAGGAAAATTGCTATATTTCAGTTTTGACATTAAGTGCATAAGAATCCAAAAACGGAGGCTCAGAACAATCTATGCAAAAACCAATGATTACTCCAGGATAGTAGATAAGCTTACAGAAGTACTGGAAAGAGGTTGGCATTTCAGGATCTATGCAATGTATTAGAAACGACAATTGCTAGTCCCCAATGTATGCTAAATGGCACATTAACTTATATAAACTTCTATTTTGTCTATTGATTAAAATATTTGCTGAAGTTTGAAATCAGCTTGTATTTTTCTATCATAATGAATTTGAACTATTGGAATATTAATTAAAATTTAAAACTCACTCTGGCTTAAATTTTTATGAAACCCTGCAGAATAAACATAGAATGAAGCAGTGTGATCTAAAGGTTGATTTTATACTTTAACAATTATGGTTTAGTCCTGCCTTAGGAGTTCTATAAATGAATATATTTTTGCAGAGGCTTTTGATAAAAATAAAGTATATATATATGTACATATATATATATATTTATACAATGAAGTACATTCCTCTTTTGTAATGCATTTCAGAAATAGACTTCATTTTCTTTCGCTGTTGCTGTCTACATTATATAAGTATGTATGATTTCATACTTGGGTTTCATTAACACACTTTAGATTTCTCTGCTTCTAATTCTTTCCACTTCATTTCATTCTGTAAATTTTTACAGTCCAACTTTCTAAAGGTAGTCCCTTGATGACCCTATACAAATTAAGTCTGTGCTATAACTGTACAAGTGAAAATAAATTGTCTCCCTCCATATAAATTAATTTATCTATTTTCCATATTTCAGCTCACTCCTTTGTTAGAGGAACACTAAACCTTTCCCAACATCTCAGCAAGGGCCGTTTTTTAGAAAAGGTATAATAAAAATTTGTCCTCAGGGAGAAAGCCTCAGCCTTTCTACCTCTGCTCAACAGTTAGAATCACCATTACATCCTTTTGTTGAATGAAAGGCTTCTCTTTGAATTACAGTTGAAACTGTCTTCATCCAATGGCATTCACTACTCCTTACTAAAACCTTTGTCTACTTAGACCCCTCATATCTGATCTACAGATTTCACTTGAAATTTGTTACCATAGCTACATAAAATGCAAGTTCCATGTTTTTATGACCTTTAAGAAAGGAATAAGGAAAACACAGGAAATAAATAACCCCACTACAGTAAAACAAAAATCAACCAAGCACACAACCGTATGGCCACAGCCAACATCAAATTCAAAAGATCTAACAGCCACTGGTCA
>REGO01000897.1:65384-114174 GCA_010120015.1 Rhombomys opimus
AGTGGACTTGGGGAGAGGCATGCATGCAGAAAGCGGGGGAGGGTGGGACTGGGAGGGGAGGAGGGATGGGCTTATGGGGGTATAAAAAAGGAATAAAGTGTATTTAATAAAAGTTAAATAAAAAATTAAAAAAAATAAAAAAAAAGAATTTATTTTTCCTATACCATTGAAAGGAAAAATTTAAAAAAAAATAATTGAGCTTCTTAAATTTATGTTATTTTATGATTTTATTTATATCCACTATCTATGACCTGTCACCTTTCCTGCTTGTCCACCATATTGCTCATTACCATTCAGCTTAAACTTTGAGAGCTTGTTTTGGTGTACAGTGTCATTGGACACATACTATTGAGCTATATTACACTATGTTGAGGTCAAACAGGTTTTTCCATGTGACACTGACATATCCTCCCCCATGTCCCTCTCTTTGACACAGCCTTGATTTCTCACTTTCGTTTAAATTAGTGGTGACTAAAGATCCATTTGGATAAGTAAAGTAATTGACGATCTTGACCTGTATGGGGATATTACCCACCCTCTCTCCTGGTTTGTTAATGTTTCACTTTTGTTCAGTTAATCTCCTTTTGCCTTACCTAACAATGTGTATTGTTTTCTATTTAGCATTATTTCATAAATTATAATGTATTATAATCGCATTAAAACTTATGGATCATTGCTTTTCATTTTAATTATCTTAGTTACAATATCAAAACCCTTCAGTGTTTAATTTCAAGCTTCTGGTAGTTATTTCACCCACCATGGCTGGCAGCATAACTATGTGGGACTGTTTGACAGGAAGAGGAGGTTTTTAATTTGCCATTGTTACTGCTTCAGGGCACGTAAAACAGTTATTCTGTTTTGCCATGCCTTATCACTTCTTATTAAGAACTGTGTTGCAGAATAGGCCACTAATTCTTTGTCTTAATACTTGAGACCTAATTTTATGACATTTTCTCTTTATTTTTGTTGTTGTGTGATACTATATGGAATCATTTCTGCCTTATATGCTTAAAATAATAAATGGCACTAACTTCTGTTAGGAAACTGTTGCTACCACTGAAGTGTAACTGTTTGATAAGGTGAGGTATCTCCAATGCCTCAAGAAGAATGCAGAATGCAAAACCTTTGTCAAGCTTATATTGTGCATAAAATGTTACGAATTCCATTATATGTCACCGACACTTTTTCATATTAAGTCGGTAGTAGATTAAGATATTTTTAATAAGTTTTGGTTAGTATACAAGGATGAGTTTCATTGAACAGATTGGAAAAATAAGAGCAAGTGGAGAGAGATCAATAGCTCAGGTGAAAGTCCTTTGGCCCTCAATGTATCCCACGTAAACCCACTTTTTTCAAATCTTATGCTGTCAAACTCTGCATTCACAGTCAGCAAATATACTATTAAAAAAAATAAGGAAAAGTACAGAAAAGTCAGGCAACAGGCTTTTTAGCAGGGGTCATGGAGTACGCAGTAAATTCTTTAAAAATCCCAAGGATCAGTATGTTCTAGGGGATATTAGAAAAATATAGACAAGGCTGCAGTAAGTAATTGCTATATAATATGAACATCTAGATACATTTTAATTATTTTAAACTTGGGTAAATATTTGTATTTTTAGAGTTATGTTTCTCTATTCAAGGAAACCTTCATCTCCACTGAATATTACTCATGATCAAATGCTATAGGAAAGTATCTTTGTTGTAACTGTAAATAATATAGCAACAATAAATGTATTTTGTATGTATTCATAAATTATAAGGATTGCCTGTACCTATTACATAAGTAACATACATAGAAGACATCAGTTTTAACAAAGCCATTTCATAAACAAATATATCCTGTATCTCAGGATACTATATCCTGAGATATGGAGAAAATTTTGACATAAGGAACTGTGGATAGAAGAATTCTAAGTAAAGGCTGAAAATAATGTCTGGTTTAAGAAGACACATGAAACTGAATTGTGTATGATACTAGAGAGGAAAAAAAATGGGTCTATTGCAAGCCAGCGAAGATGATGCTCAAAGCTAAAAATTTTGCTTTATTGCGTGATTAAAAAACCCCACTGTGTTAATGTGATAGTTAATATTATTATGTAAAAAGAATTTTGTGAAATACTCTCACTGTTAATAAGGCACTGGTTTTTCTTTCTAGTTTTCTTTTCTTTCTCTTTGCTTACTTATAGTAATTTGGCTGTGCCTCCATTCTATTCATGGTGAGTTTCCATGCTTTATAAAATGATGGCAAACTGAAAAGAAATATCTGCAAGACACCCTAATGTGGGAGAAAGGTAACAATGATAAAAGCATGAGTGTTTTGCAAATTGTGTGGCTATTTTGCATTGTTCAAATAAAACAGGTATTTCTACAAAATAAGATTTAAAAGAATTTAATTCATGATGGAAAACTATGAGCATTTTAATACAATAAATCAAGTGGTGAAATGTATTTAGTAGATAATAATTTGCTACAATTAACCAGAAGTTGTTTTAATGTAAATAAAAATAATCACTCTGCCAATTAATTCACACAGTGAAGCCTCACTATTTGGTACTGGTTTATTATGATGACTAAAAAGAATAGCGACATCTGGGTTGTTTCCAGGTTCTGGTTATTATAAATAAATCTGCTACAAACATGGTTGAGCAAATGTCCTTGTTGTGTACTTGAGCCTCTTTTGGATATATACCTAGGATTGGTATAGCTGGATCTTGAGGAAGCACTATTCCCAATTGTCTGAGAAAGCACCAGATTGATTTCCAAAGTGGTTGTACAAGTTTGCATTCCCACCAGCAATGGAGGAGGGTTCCCCTTTCTCCACAACCTCTCCAGCATGTGTGTCACTTGAGTTTTTTATCTTAGCCATTCTCGTAGGTGTCAGGTGCAATCTCTGGGTGATTTTGATTTGCATCTCTCTGATGGCTAAGGATGTTGAGCATTTTTTAAGTGTTTCTCTACCATTCTTTATTCCTCTACTGAGAATTCTGTTTAACTCTGTAACTTTATTTGTAATAGCCAGAACCTGGAAACAACCCAGATGTGCCTCAGTTGAGGAATGGATACAGAAATTGTGGTACCTTTACACAATGGAATACTACTCAGCAATTAAAAACGAGGAAATCATGAAATTTGCAGGCAAATAGTGGGACCTAGAAAGAATCATCCTGAGTGAAGTATCCCAAAAGCAGAAAGACACACATGGTATATACTCACTTATATAGACCTATAAGATAGGATAAATATACTGAAACCTATCCACCTAAAGAAGATAAAGAAGAAAGAGGACCCAGGGTACAATGGTCAATCCTCACGTAGAAAGACAAATGGGACAGACATTGGATGTAGGAGAAAACAAGTAACAGGACAGGAGCCTACCACAGAGGGCCTCTGAAAGATTCTACATATTACATTGACATATAATATAGGATAAACATACTAAAATCTGCAAACAAGAAGGCTGACACTGAATAAGATGACCAATCCTCATTTCAGAAAGACAAATTGGATTCATATTGGAATGCAGTGTATCAAAGCAGATATTAAGACTCATAACCAAACCCTATTTTATCAGGTATCTTCAGGACTGGCTGCAAAGTCCTCCTCTGTGGCCTTTTTAAAATTCTTTTTTAATTTTTTATTTTTTTAATATTAGTTATGGTTTATTAACTGTATCCCAGCTGTAGCCTGCACCCTCATTCCCTCCCAATCCCACCCTCCCTCCCTCATCTCCTCCCTGCCCCTTTCCAAGCCCACTGATAGCAGAGGTCCTCCTCCCATTCCATCTGACCCTAGCTTATCAGGTTTCTTCAGGACTTGCTGTAATGTCCTCCTCTATGGCCTACGGGGTGGAGAGGTCAAAGAGCCCTCCATTGAGTTCATATCAGAAATATTCCCTGTTCCCCTTAATAGGGAACCCACTTGGATACTGACCTACAGACTGGGAAAGGATCTTCAACAACCCTACATCTGACAGAGGACTGATACCCAGAATATATAAAGAACTAAAGAAGTTAAAAAGCAATAAATCAAGCAATCCAATTAAAAAATGGGGTAAGGAGCTAAACAGAGAATTTTCTGTAGAGTAATATAGAATGGCAGAGAAACACTTAAATGCTCAACGTCCTTAGCCATCAGGGAGATGCAAATCAAAACGACCCTGAGATTTCACTTTACAACCATCCAAATGGCTAAGATCAAAAACTCAATGAAGATACCTGATAAAACAGGATCAGATGAATGGGGGGAGGTCCCCCCTATCAGTGGACTTAGAAAGGGGCACAGTGGTGATGAGGGAGGGAGGGAGGGACTGGGAGGGAATGAGGGTTCGGGGCACGGCTGGGATACAGAATTAATAAAATGTAACTGATAAAAATAAAAATTTAAAACAAACAAAAAAAAAACTCAAGTGACAACACACGCTGCAGAGGTTGTGGAGAAAGGGTAATCCTCCTGCATTGCTGGTGGGAATGTAAACTTCTATAACCACTTTAGAAATCAATCTGGCGCTATCTCAAACAGCTAGAGATAGTGCTTCCTCAAGACCCAGCTATACCACTCCTAGGCATATATCCAATTTATTTACTTTAGTATCCCTGCTGTAGCTTAGCTTCGTCACTCATCCCCTCCCAGTCCCACCTTTGCTCCCTCTTCTTCCCGCATGCCCCTCACCCGGTCCACTCTAGGGGAGGTCCTCCTCCCTTTCCATCTGACCCTAGCCTATCAGGTCTCATCAGGACTGGCTGCATTGTCTTCCTCTGTGGCCTGGTCACACTGCTCCTTTGCTCAGCCATGTTCCTTACAGCTGTATTCGTAATATCCAGAACCTGAAAACAACCCAAATGTCCCTCAATGGAGAAGGGAATACAGAAATTGTGGTACATTTACAAAATGCAATATTACTCAACAATTAAGAACAAGGAAATCATGATATTTACAGGCTAATGGTGAGAACCAGAAAAGATCATTCTGAGAGAGGTATCCCAGAAGCAGAAAGACACACATGGTATATACTCATTCATTAGTGGATATTGACATATAATATAGGATAAACATACTAAAATCTGCAAACAAGAAGGAGGACCCTGGATAAGATGACCAATCCTCCTTTCAGAAAGACAAATTGGATTCACATCAGAAGAGGGAGAAAACAGGGAACAGGACAGGAGCCTATCACAGAGGGCCTCTGTAAGACTACACAGCAGGGTATCAAAACAAATGCTGGGTCTTATAGTCAAACTTTGTGCCTGTGTTTTTTAAGAAAACATTTCATGTATGTGTTTGGAGACATAGTTCAACAATTAAAGACTGTACTTTGCAGACTTTATTACATAGTTTGGAATGCAACTCACATATAACAAGCTACTAGTTATTCTTTCAATACCTGCTACCTCTTCTCATGAACACAGAATAGTCTTTAGGCTTTATTGGTTCTCAACCTAGCAAAGATAAAATTCCCCAATCATCTCAGACAAAAACAAAACAAAACAGGAACTGTTGCAAAATAATAAAAGAAGAAACTTGATTTCACACGTGCACACTCATGATCAGACATGCTTTTGCATACACACAGACACGCAAATGTACACACACATAATAAAAATAATTTAAAACAAAAACTGTGACATAAATTTTACATGCCAAGTAAATTTTACTAGTCCATTACTATATTAGAATATACTATATTTAAAAATATTTGTGTTGCATAAAATTATGTTCAAATTCAGAACTCTATGTTTGTGTAGGTGATCAAGGTGTTATCTTCAATGACAAATTAGAATGCTGATGCAAAAGTATTTACTCACATATTTTATGCCAAGCCCAGAAAATAGTGACCACATGTTGGGAGTTTAACAAATATTTATTATTTATTGTTTATTTTAGGAAAACTTAATGATATTTTATTCTCATTAAAATAGTATTTTATTGAAGATAACAATACATAGAGAAATGAATAAGTAATAATCATTGTAGGATAAATCATCCCTAACACTTTCATACTTATAAATATATACATATACAATTTATATTCAATATATATACATGTTTTTATTTTAATTTTCATCATTTTTATATTCAACAATTTACTTTCACATCTAAGGATCAAACATGTAACCTGAGAAGTCTATAAAACGATACATACACATGTGCACTTGTCTGTTTATGTAGATGTGCTTTTTTGATCGTGGATGCCTAGGAAATCTGTGACTTCAGATAGAGGTGGTACAGAGCTGTCCAATATGGGTTCGGGAACTGAACTCAGGTCATCTGCAGGATCAGTGTCTGCTCTTATCTGCTGAGTCCTTCCTCCTTCAGACATCCTTTATTCTGTTTTGAACCAAGGTTTCTCTGTGTACCTTAAGCTCCCAGTCTGGTCTTGAACTAGTCACTGATTCCCACCTGTTGGAATAACTGGCTTGTGTCATCAAGCATTGCTTAATTTTATTTACAAATCATAGAATCATTACCATGATCCAATTAACATTTCTGAAGTATTTGTTATATAATTTTTTATTTTTAACTTATTTTTATTTATTACAGTGTATTCACCTTGTATCTCAGCTGTGGCCCCCTCCCTCATTCCTTCCCAACCCTACACTCCCTCCCTCATCTCCTCCCATGCCCCTCTCCAAGTGCACTGATAGGAGAGGTCCTCCTTCCCTCCCCTCTGACCCTAGCCTACCAGGTCTCATCAGCGCTGTCTTCCTCTGTGGACTGATAAGGCTGCCCACCCTTAGGAGGAGGTGATCAAAGAGCTAGCCACTGAGTTCGTATCAGGGACAGTCCCTGTTCCTCTTGCTAGGGCAGCTACTTGGAGACTGAGCTGCCATGTATTAATCAGAATATATACAAACATACATACATATATACTTTTTCCAAAAAATCAAATATATAAATTTTCTGAGTGGAAAAACATTACTATAATTTAACATTATAATGCAGTGTTATGGAAATCACAAGGACCTGAAATCCCATGGAATTGAATGAAAACAGGAGAAGTAGTACTTCTACTCACTTTCCTAGCATTGTGCTTGATTTCTCAAGAGTTTGTTCCCTGCAACAAATGTCTTTTTGCTCAGATCAACTTGGAAGACGTTTTTGTGCAAGGAATGTAGCCCATAGTAAACACTGCATACAGTAAAAATATATGACACAAAGTACAGAAAAATAATTGCACAATACACAATACACAATACACAAGACACAATACAGAAAAATAATTGCACACGTGTCTAATTACATTATCATAGTTATAAATCAATCATTTATAATATTTTTCTCATCCACAGATAGAGGCTAACCTTTTTATCATCACTTTTTAACCTGATCCCAGCCACCTTACCCCTTGTCTCTCAGTCCCTCTCTTCATGTCCCTCTCTTCCCATTCCTCCCTCTCCTTCTCAGAAAAGGTGAAGTGGGCCTTAATTAAGAGGTACCACCTACCCTGCTCCCTCAAATCACAGCAGGACTAAGCACATCCTCTCCAACTGAGGCCAGACAAGGCTGCCCAGCTAGGGAGAAGAGATCCAAAGGCAGGCTACAGAGTCAGAGAAGGCCCTTAAGCCCATTGTTGGGGGACTCACATCATGACCATGCTGCACATCTGTTACTTAAGTGTAGGGGTCGGGGTCTGTCGCAGGAAAACTTTCAGGTTGTTGTTTCAGTCTCTGTGAGCCCCCATGGGCCCAGGCTTGTTCACTCTGTACGTCTTCTTGTGGCAACTTTGACCTCTCCAGAGCCCACACTCCTTCCTCTCACTCTTCCACAAAACTCCTGGAGCTTGGGCTACTGTTAGGCTGTGTGTCTCTGCAACTGTTTCCATCAAAGAAACAACTCCTGGTTTTGGTGATTTGTATTCTTTGTTTCTAATTTATTGATTTCAGCCCTGAGTTTGATTACTTCCTGCTGTCTATTCCTCTTGAGAGTGTTTGCTTCTATTTTTTTGTGAGAGCTTTTAGATGAGCTATTAAGTTGCTAATATTAGCTGTCTCCAATTTCTTTATGAAGGCACTTAGTGCTATGAGTTTTCCTCTTAGCGATGATTTCATTGTGTCCTATAGTTTGGGGTATATTGTGGATTCATTTTCATTAAAATCTAGAAAATCTTTAATTTATTTCTTTATTTCCTCTCTGACCCAGTGTCTTTGAGTATACAGTTGTTCAGTTTCCATGAGTGTGTAGGCATTCTCTTGTTTCAGTTTTTAAGTCCAGTTTTAATCCATAGTGGCCTGATAGAATACAAGGCATTATTTCAATTTTCTTGTATTTATTGAGGCTTACTTTTTGATTATGTGATAAATTTTAGCGAAAGTTCCATAATATGCTAAGAAGAAGCCATAATCTTTTGTGATTGCATAGAATGTTTTGTAGACGCCTGTTAGGTTCAATTTACACATAATGTCACATAATTTCCTTATTTTTCTGTTTAGGTTCTGCCTGGATGATTTGTCCATTGGTGAGAGAGGGGTATTGAAGTTTCCTATTAATGTATGGTGATCCATGTGTGATTTAAGTTTTAGTAATGTTTCTTTTATGAATGTGGGCACTCTTGCATTGGGGGCATATATATTCAAAATTGAGATGTCCTGGTGGTGGATATTTATTTTGATTATTTGAAATGTCATTCCTAGTCTATTTGATTAATTTTTGAAAGTCCATTTTGTTGGGTATTAGGATAGCTACTCCAGTTTGTTTCCTGTGTCCATTTGCTTGAAAAACTATTTTCCAGCTCTTTACTCTTAGGTATTGTCTGTTTTTATTGCCGAAGTGTGTTTCTTGTATGCAACCGAATGATGGAACCTCATTTTTTCCTCCAAACTGTTATCCTGTGTCATTTTATTGGTGGGTTGAGTTTTGATGTTGAGAGATAATAATGACCAATGATTAATTTCTATTATTTTTGTGTTGGTAATGTTGGTTTCTGTGTGTTTGTATGTGCTTCTCTTCTTTTGTTTTTGCTGGTGTAGAATTACTTATTTCCTGTGTTTTCCTGGACATAGATATCCTCCTCCTGAGAAAGGAGTTTTGCTTCTAATATTTTCTGTTGGACTGGATTTGTGGATTCATATCATTGTTTGACTTCTGTGGTATGATAGTTGGGTTCTGGTGTTGCCATATTGCCCTAGCTCTTTTTGTGTTCTCACACACTGCGTTATTTTCTATGGTTATTTTCAGGCCTTGAACAATGCAGGCTACTTTGAGGGCCAGAAAATGTAGTAAGGGAGAAGGTGCAGTTTATCTCTGTTGAGAGTCTATTAGAGGGACAAGCTGGTAGGAAGTGAGGGTGGCAAGCCTTACCTATTGGTCTCTGATGGCCACAGGCCTCAGGGAATGCAGGGGTGGCTGTGATCTGAGAGATAGAGCAGACAGGCAAAGGTTCAGAGCTCCCAGCTGCTTTGCTTTTCCAGAGGCTCCTTGCATGCCAGGAGCTGGGGGACTGGCCGAGAAGTCTCCCCTGTGTGTCCCACACCAGTGGCCAAGGGTGTGGCCACAGGAAAGGGGGCTGCACTGTTGGCAAGGATGGAGTGTTCACGATGCAGGCTAACCTTAACAAATGAACTTTACAGAAATCATAATTCTAGTGTTCACTTATTAGTGAAGGACAGTATCACAGAGTTGATACTACCTGGTAGGTAGATATGTTTCTTTGTTGCTTGTAACAAATAATTGTAAATATGGCCAATAACACAATAAAACCTTTTTAACTCATGTCAACCTTATTTTCTAGTTAATATCTCCACTATAAAACAATATACTTGTTTGTCTGGTTAGCTCAGTAGAGTCCAACTCCTCCTCAATGATGAAGGGTTATTAACTTTGTCTTACTTTTCAGATGCTGGGATAATATGCCATGACCAAGGTATCTTACAGGAGAAAGAGTTTAATTTGGCTTAGGATCCCAGAGGGATATGAATTCAACACGGTGGGGAAGTATAGCAGCAAGAGGCCGGCATGGCAGCTGGGGCAGAAAGCTGAAAGCTCACATCTTCAACTGAAAGCACAAAGAAGAGTGAACTGCAACTAGGCAAAACTGTAATCTCAAAGGCCCCCACCTCCACTGGCATACTGTCTCCAGCAAGAAGGCACCTCCTAAATCTCCTAAACAGTACCACCAACTGGGGATCAGGTTCACACATCTGAGGATACAGATGAGTTTTCATTCAAATTACTCCTTCCTATTATTAGTAGGCCATTATTACTTCAACATATTGATAGGATTTGGCTTTCTTTTCCCCTGTGACCTAGGGACAGATTCTCATTGCCCACTAAGGAACACAACTTTGTCAGAGTTCTTTTTTATTAACAGTTCAAACAGGGCTGTTTGCTTCTTCCAGAACCAGAGAAAAATCTCTTAGGTAATCATTCATGTGATTCTTCTCCTTTTAAAAATCAATTCAATGTCAACTGATTAGTAACTGTATCTGTCTTTCACTCAGTTCTCCTATGCAAAGCTAATATGACAGCTATCTTCCATCGGTATATTGCTTGCACTTAACAGGTGACTATATGAATTGATGACAAACTAAAGAGATTTTTTTTTCTTTTAAACAATTTAGATTCTGTCCAACACAATGAGGCTTATATATTCATAAGTGAGGGACACTTAAAGAACACAATTGCTCAAGATAGTTGACTATTCTTTAGAGGTACTAGCCAATGGCTATGTAAAGATATGGGTTCCGGGGGCTGGAGAGATGGCTCGGAGCAATGGTCATTCTTCCAGAAGACCCAGGTTCAATTCCCAGCACCCATGTGGCAGCTCACAGCTCTCTGTGATTCTAATCCCAGGGGATTTGACACTTCCCAGACATACGTGCAGCACAACACCAATGTAAATAAAATAAAAATAAATTAACTAATTAATTAAATAAAGATATGGGTTCCACTATAAAGTAATATTTTAAAGTGATCCAATTCTTGTGCTTAAACATTCTTTCATAAAATAAATGGATATTTTTAAAATGTCAAGTAGAAAATGGAATTAAAGTCTATTTAAAATTACTATACATGACCATATTTATGGAATATGACAGTGGTCCTGTGATGGTTTTTGTTTTTATTTATATTTGCTAAGTATTAAAAAAATCTGAAAGGAATTTGATGTTTCAGGAGATCTATATAATTTTTTCTTAAATATATCACACTTCACAAACATTATATATGAGCTAGTGAGATTGCTCAGTGGTTAAGAGCACTGGCTGCTCTTCCAGAGGGCCAGGATTCATTTCCTAGAACCCATAGGGCAGACCCGAACTGTGGCTCCAATTCCAGAAGATCTGACACCCTGGCACAGATGTGAATGCAGGCAAACAACAATGCACATAAAATAAAACATTATATTTTTAAAAAACTTGCATCTCAGCTCTGAGCAGAGGCAAATGCCTGTAATCCCAGAATTCAGAAAGGCAGAGGTAGGTGTTCTCTTTGAGTTCGAGGCCAGCTTGGTCTACATAGTGAGTCCAGGGAAGCCAAGGCTACAAATCCTGTCTCAAAAAATAACAAAACCACATGCAACTCTTCATAACAAAAGAGTGTTCCTTCAGATTACTTTTCTGAACAATACATTATTTCTCTTTTCAACTGAAAAATAATGAAAGAACTAAACCCAATGGGAAACCAGAAAAATATTTACAGATGCTATTATTTAATCAACAGTGCTATTATATATTATTTTTTTCTTGTTCAAAAAATTAGTGGGCTAGAGATGAAGCTTTGTATTTCATTGTTGTCAAATGTTGTAAGACTTTTGCAGTACTAGTACTCTTGGATTGCAAATGGGAAAAACTTAAATTATCAAATTTTTGCAATATATATGTGTACATTTACACATACATATACAACCAACCCGAAAATGATTTCTATAAAGTATTTGTGAAGGTTAGCCTCTGTCTATTGATGAGAAAAAATTATAAGAGGATTGATTTATAGGTCTATGATAATGTAATTAGACATGTTATCTTTATTTTTACATACTAAGTCACATATATTTACTGTATGATGGATTTGTTGTGGTCTACATTCTTAGTAAAAATCAATCTCCAGACTTCTGAGTAAAAAAGCATTTGATGGATATATATATCTGTCTTATAGACACACATATAAGTTTTGATAAAATGTTAGTTTTAAGTAAAAATATTACTAAGGAATGGTACTTGAAAGAGCTTCTATCTTTATTATGTTCCAATGCTTGAGTACACTAGATACTCTTTTCTGTTTAGACGTATACTCTAGTCATTTCGTTTATGGATAAATGCCACCATGTTAATGCATTCAGGGTATCAACCTTTTGTTCCAGGATGAGAAAATGGTATTTTGTAATGATTCCTGATATGTTAATGAAGTTTACACAGCATGAAGATTTATGTCAGTCACTTCAAGAATGACTTGAACCCCCTGTAAGGGTTCTTTATCATATTTTATCATAACTGCATTCTTGATGCCAGTAGCTTGCATGCACG
The DNA here is from genome assembly GCA_010120015.1 of Rhombomys opimus. Classification (NCBI taxonomy): domain Eukaryota; kingdom Metazoa; phylum Chordata; class Mammalia; order Rodentia; family Muridae; genus Rhombomys; species Rhombomys opimus. Next base: position 77,840 of record REGO01000897.1, read on the forward strand.
TTGTAGAAGAATATCTGAATAATATTATTTCAACAACAGAGTATTGAATAAAATCATTATACAATGTGCTGTGTTTTCTAGAATTTCACAGTTGTATGTTGATAGCTGCAGCCAGTTCTGAAGGATGTCCTGAGGAGCTCGTGCTTTGCCTAGGGCTCTGAGCTATGTAATCACACTCTGGGGCTGCTCAGAATTGAATTTCAGTGTGAAATGAACTGAGGGAAAACTTAGAGAGTTTCCACTTCATATCCTGCTTAACTTCAGTTATTTTCCCCAAATGCTGTAGAAAGTGCTTTGAAGAACTTCCAAATGTTGTCTCCAAAGAGTTAGAAGTTCTTGCAGTTACATAGAAAAAGAAAGAAAAAGATTCAAATACCAGGTTAAAAGGAGGCAGATAAAAGTACCCGCAATGAAACTGACCAGGATGCAAGAAGCAGTCTGAAAAGGATATATTATTTTTAAACTTCATGTATTCAACAGAAGATGATTTAAATTTAATTATCTAGAGGCTCAGAAATAACCTATTATGTCCCTTGAATTCATCTTATTTACTCCTATGCCTATTATTTCTATTCCTATTATTTACTTCTAAGCATATACTTATTTATTTCTATGCATCGTATACTTTTTGAAATGGAAGAAATTAAAAGAATATCAAAGATTATAATTATGATAATAAATATTATTAAAAAAACAGCTTAGGCTACCAAACAGAGTAGAGGAATTTAGCTTAAAAACATAGCACAGTATTGGAGAGATCAGGGATACGAGGCACATACTTAAACATAGTAAAGGCAATATACAGCAAGCCTACAGTCAACATCAAACTCAATGGAGAGAAACTTAAATCAATCTCTCTGAAATCAGGGACAAGACAAGGCTGCCCACTCTCTCCATATTTCTTCAACATAGTACTTGAAGTCCTAGCCAGAGCAATAAGACAACTAAAGGAGATCAAGGGGATACAAATCAGAAAGGAAGAGGTCAAAGTGTCACTATTTGCAGATGATATGATAGTATACATGAGTGACCCCAAAACTTCAACCAAAGAACTCCTTCAGCTGATAAACACCTTCAGCAAAGTGGCAGGATACAAAATCAACTCAAAAAAATCAGAAGCCCTCCTGTATACCAAAGAAAAAAGGGCCTTGAAAGAAATTAGGGAAACAACACCCTTCACAATAGCCACTAATAACATAAAGTACCTTGGGGTGACACTAACCAAGCAAGTGAAAGACCTGTTTGAGAAAAACTTCAAGTCTCTGAAGAAAGAAATTGAAGAAGATCTCAGAAGATGGAAAGATCTCTGGTGCTCATGGATTGGTGAGATTAACATTGTGAAAATGGCCATCCTGCCAAAAGCAATCTACAGATTCAACGCAATTCCCATCAAAATACCAACTCAATTCTTTTCAGACCTTGAAAAAAAGATTCTCAGCTTCATATGGAGAAACAAAAAACCTAGAATCTCCAAAACAGTCCTGTACAACAACAGATCATCCGGAGGTATCTCCATACCCGATCTCAAGCTGTACTACAGAGCAATAGTAATAAAAACTGCATGGTATTGGCATAGAAACAGAAGGGAGGATCAATGGAACCGAGTAGAAGACCCAGAAATAAACCCACTTACCTATGAATACTCAATTTTTGACAAAGCAGCCAAAAACGTTCAATGGAAAAAAGATAGCATCTTCAACAGATGGTGCTGGTCTAATTGGATGTCTACATGCAGAAAAATGAAAATAGATCCACATTTATCACCCTGCACAAAACTAAAGTCTAAGTGGATCAAAGATCTCAACATAAAACCGGATACACTAAATCTGTTAGAAGAAAAAGTGGGGAACAGCCTAGAACTCATTGGCACAGGAGACAACTTCATGAAAAGAACTCCAACAGCACAGGCTTTAAGAGCAACAATCAATAAATGGGACCTCATGAAACTGAAAAGCTTCTGTAAAGCAAAGGACACCGTCATCAAAACAAAATGACTGCCTACAGATTGGGAAAGAATCTTCACCAACCCTTTATCTGACAGAGGGCTAATATCCAGTATATATAAAGAACTAAAGAAGCTGAAAAACAACAAACCAAGTAATCCAATTAAAAAATGGGGAAGAGAGCTAAACAGAGAATTCTCTGTAGACAAATATCGAATGGCAGAGAAACACTTAAAGAAATGGACAACGTCATTAGCCATCAGGAAAATGCAAATCAAAACGACCCTGAGATTTCGCCTTACACCCATCAGAATGGCCAAGATGAAAAACTCAAGTGACAACACATGCTGGAGAGGTTGTGGAGAAAGGGGAACCCTCCTCCATTGCTGGTGGGAATGTAAACTGGTACAACCACTTTGGAAGTCAATCTGGTGCTTTCTCAGACAATTAGGAATAGTGCTTCCTCAAGACCCAGCTATACCACTGCTAGGCATATAACCAAAATTTGCTCAAGTACACAATAAGAACATTTTGTAGCAGCTTTATTTGTAATAGCCAGAACCTGGAAACAACCCAGATGTCCATCAACGGAGGAATGGATACAGAAATTGTGGTATTTTTACACAATGGACTATTACTCAGCAATCAAAAATGCGGAAATCATGAAATTTGCAGGCAAATGGTGGGATCTAGAAAAGATCATTCTAAGTGAAGTATCCCAGAAGGAGAAAGACAAACATGGAATATACTCGCTTATATAGACCTAAAAGATAGGATAAACATAATGAAATCTATACACCTAAAGAAGATAATCAAGAAAGCAGACATGGGGTATCATTTAGAAAGACAAATGGGATATGCATTGAACGTATAACAGGAGTCTACCACAGAAAGCATCTGAAAGACTCTACCTAGCAGTGCTCCAAAGTAGATACTAAGACTCATAACCAAACCTGTGGCAGAGTGCAGGGAATCATATGAAAGAAAGGGAGTTTGATGTGGAAAGGATAGGAGCTCCACAATTACCAAACATATCTGGGCACAGAGTCTTTTCTGATATGGACACTCAACCAAAGACCATGAGAGGATAAAACCTAGAACCTCTGATTGGATGTGACCTGTGATAGCTCAGTAATCAATTGGTTTCCCATAGTAAGGGGAACAAGGACTATTTCTAACAGGAACTCAATGACTGGCTCTTTGACCTCCCCACCTCCCAAGGGAGGAGCAGTACTGTTAGGCCACAGAGGAGGACTTTGCAGCCAGTCCTGAAAAACCTGACAAAAGAGAGTCATATGAAAGGGGAGGAGGTCCTCCCCTATCAGTGGACTTGGAAAGGGGCAGGGAGGAGATGAGGGAGGGAGGGTGGGATTGGGGAGGGAATGAGGGATACAGCTGGAATACAGAATTAACAAAATGTAACTAATGAGAAAAATAAAATTAAAAAAAAACCTAAAAACAAAACAAAACAAACAAACAAACAAAAAACATAGCACAGACTGGATGAGGCAGCAAAAAAAAAATAACAATAGTGAATAGATAGATAGATAGATAGATAGATAGATAGATAGATAGATAGATAGATAGATAGATAATATCCGTTTGGGCTGGGCAGATGGCACAGGGGATAAAGAGCTTGTCATCCAAGCATGCAGACCTGAGCTGGCATGTACAGTGGTAATAGCATATGTGTACCCTAAGCACTCCTATAACAATATTGAAGATGGACACACACACAAAAAATGGCCAGCAGCTCACTAGCCAGGTACTTCTCATATATGCAGCTAATAAATAACAAAGAGTTTCTGTATCAAGTAAGTAGAAGGCTGAAGCCAGCACTGAGGTTGTTCTCTGACCTCCACATCCATACTCTGGCATAGCATGCTTGCGCCCACATGGCACATGCACAAAGGCATGCACACATGCACATCAGATACATACATGCATGCAACAGACTAAATAATATTATACAAATAAATGTCACATTATATCACGTCTATGTAATTTAACCCTGATCCAAAGCATATTTATATTCCTTGTTTTTCGTTTTTCTGTAGTTAAATCCAGTTGCTCTTCTAATTTCCTGTTCTATATCCAGTTGCAGCAATTTCATGTATAAGGCCCTATGTGGGTTCATCTGAATTTGACTAGATTGTACTTAGAAGAACTGTGCAATGCAGCAAAAGCCTAGTATTATCTGCCCCATGGGTACCGATCAAATTTGCGGTCCTCAGCTCAACAGTTGCAGATATTAATATGTTCCTCCTCTGCCTCCCAAATCACTGAGCTGTAAGAATTGCAAGCTCTGCTTGTTTTGATAGTCAATCCTTGCTAATATCTTGCTGGCTTTGTGGTCAGGACTGTATATACCACTCTTCTTCCAAGACTGACATCCCTGAAGAATGAGTTGGTCCAGCAGAGACACAAAAGCCAAGACAAGATTGATTTCTACGACATGCATTCAAACTCTAATCAAGTTAGTGACTATCAGCCAGTGACCTTTTCTGTGAATAGTGAATTCTGCACAGCACAATCTCCTGCCCCCATCACTCTGCTTCCCACAGCGCGAGTACCAGGAAAATTTGAATCTTTAATTGGATGTAATTGAATTTTGATAATGCTTTTTTATGTCTAAGGGGAAAAAGTATGATTTTTGTCTGCTCTACACCTTTCAAAAGAACAGTTGTTACTCTGTTTTCTGTTATTACTAAGTGTTTAGTATAATCAGGAAGATTTCAGAAAGTCATCTTAAGTCTTCCTTAAAATTTCCCAAATCATTGAATAACGCCTTTTTCTTCAAATTAATGCACTGATGGCAACTTAATTTAGAGTTCTGTTTTCTTTTATTAAATCGGGCAGCATAAAACTCTGTCACTTATCTCAGTTTTTTATATCTTCTGTTAAAATATTATATAAATTTAACATAAAAGGGAACTTCTATTTCCCTTTTCCATATGAATATTCACTCACTGAAACTTAAAACTTGAGCTAAGCCCATTTCTTCACTGATATTTAAGTCATTTACTTAAACCTATTAGAATTCTACATAATTGATGACCAATTGAATGCTTTCACTGTCCATGTATCAAAATAACACCTTTGCTGTTAATTACATTGGACATTTTGGAAGCTAGCATGCTTTCCAAGATAGTGCCTGTTAACATACTGATAAGTTTCATATAGCTTATATTTCTACAAATTTTCACAAGCCTTCCTTACAGCTGAATTCCAAATAATAATTTCTATTAAAAAATAAGGAAAATTATAAGTATGTGTCATACAAAAATGAGTAATTTCATTTCGTTTACATAATCACAATAAATATTTACATGCTAAAAATATTTCATTTCCTAAAAACGGCAATGTAAAGCTAAATTCTATTTAAAGTTATAAAAAAATTCTAACTATGTTCTAAAACAATTTTTCCAGAACTGGTTGTCTTATTTTTGTAAAGGCCAATGGGATCTAAACTTGAACATTTAAAGTCTATATAATTGTTCATTCCTTTGTTTGTTAGGTAGCTATGCTCCTGAAAACAAGCAAACAGTAATCCTACCTCTGTATGACATCTTCAGCCACATGGCACCATTTGAACGGGTGCATTGTTAGAGATGCTGGAAAACTGGTAATCTTGATTTAAAGGAAAATAAAAGACATTAGCACAAGACTGTGCGTTTTATTTCCACCAGCTACTTTGAGTTTTTTCATAACATAACAGATTTTTGAAAGACCAATCTCAGAATATTTAGATGTCATTTGATGTAAAGATGAAACACTTCCTGAAGTGTATCAACAACTTACACTTTTCAGAAGGTTAGCTAATCCCAATAGATATATTGAAATAAAAGATGAAGAAATCTCATAGACCGTCACCTCTAGATAAAGAGATACAGACAAATATTTCTGAGAGAGGGAGAATTCATCTTCACCAGTGATGAGTTTCCTAAGTGATTATCAAATAGCAAGTGGTCATCCCTAAAATCATGTTCAGTCTTATCTCAGGGACAAGACACCATGATAAAATTCTCTAAAACCAAGAGACAAAATAAATCTGTTGTAACCTGACTTTCTGTGGCTGTGACGCAATATGACAGCCAACTAGACTGGATTTACTTTGTCTTACAATTTTATTGTTTTTCATCATGGTGCCTTGTCCCTGTGGCAAGACACAACATTCTGGTCAATAATTTAAGGTCTACCAAAGAGGCTCATTTCATGGCAGCAAGAAGTAAGAGGTATGGTTGTACAAATATCCTTCTCAAGGTAATTCTCCTATGGCATTACTTCTCCCAAGTAAGTCCCATCCCATAAGCATTCCACCTATTCCCAATTGTGTCACACTTTAGTGACCAAATTTAAACATGTTGGACTTTGATGGTGACAAATTTAAGCATGTTGGCATTTGACCGACATGCAAAATCCAATTTATAAAATAATCATTTCTTTGAAAATAAGATATCCTTACATTTCATGCATCAACCCATCATAGCATGCTGAAAAGCTGAATATAACATTCTACAAAGTAAAACACATGCTTATCATGTCATTTGCCAAGTCCCCTTGTTTAGCTACCATGGTGAGGAGCAAAGAAGAACCATAAATATACAAACAAAAGGGCAGGCTATGTAATGATAGTATGATTACTTACGATTGTAAGTAATCATTTATCTTTTTAACAGCAGCACTAGTACAAAAGAACTAGGATGGGTGAGAGTTGGAGGTCACCAGCCTAGATAAATAGAAGACACTATCTCAAAAAACAGCCCAAATTTAGAGCCGTTTTAAAAATATCCAAGGTACATCTTTTTTTAGACATACAGGGGAAATTTTTATTATTCTTATTTTTTTTTAAGTTCAAGACATTTAGTCATTGTGAAAACATATATTACCATTACATTGAGATGTGGTCAAAATGGATATCACAAAATAATCAAGTAACAATAAACAAAATCTAAAAAAAAAAAAAAAATGCTGGCAAAGAGAAGGTGATTTAAAAAGATAATGATGTGTAAATGGGTGCTGCCACTATGGAAATCAATGTTAGTTACTCGAAAGCCTCAAAATAAAGCACCACATGCCTCTACATTAGTGATACTAGTGTCGGGGTTAGCTCCTCCACCTGCTACTGCTGCTGCTGCTTATCCCCTTCTTTTCTTTTCTTTCTTTCTTTCTTTCTTTCTTTCTTTCTTTCTTTCTTTCTTTCTTTCTTTCTTTCTTTCTTTCTTTCTTTCTTCTTTTTGACAACCTGACACATGACAGAGTATTTCAGAAGAAGCAATCTAATTTTGAAGGAATCTTCTAAATTAAGAAGAAGAGGCTTCTATCAGATTGGCTTGTAGGCAAGTCTATGGATCATTTTTTAAAAACAATATTTGATGTCGGCAACCCAGAGCAATGAGGGCAATGCCACAACAGTGCAGGTGGCAAGATTCACTGGATCTGGTAAGTAACTGAGGAAAGGGGAAATCCTTAGAGGTGGGGAAGAAAGGTGAATACAAAGGAAAAAGGAAGAGGGGCAAAAAAAACAATAAGGTTATCTGAAAAAGCCATAAGGAATCTTTATTAACTATTTATCTAAAAACAGAACCCTATAATGCGTATAATTCTGTGTGCATTATACATATAAACTTTTTTTTATTAGTTGTCTTTGTATTTATTTTTTTTCCTTTTTAAAAATTTTTTTTATCAGTTACATTTTATTAATTCTGTATCCCAGCCGTGCCCCAAACCCTCGTTCCCTCCCAGCCCCTCCCTCCCTCATCACTACTGTGCCCCTTTTCAAGTCCACTGATAGGGGGGGACCTCCCCCCATTCATCTGATCCTGTTTTATCAGGTATCTTCATTGAGTTCCTGTTAGAAATAGTCCTTGTTCCCCTCACTTTGGGAAACCAATTGGTTACTGAGCTACCACAGGCTACATATAAACTTTTAAAGGAATTTTCTCATTGGGGCTGATGGTGCTTCCCCAACAATGAAAGACCTAACAAAAACCCTAATATCAGACACGAGAAGCCCTGTTTTGAAATGTTGGGTAGTACTGTCCAAAACATTCTCAAGACATATAGCCTGTTGCTGTTTCTCTTGGCTTTTTATTGCAAGAGGAAAGGCAAGTCCACTTTGATGAAGACAACATGCACTTTTGAAATCCCCGTGTTAGAACTGACCTGCTCAGTCCGTACAGTGTTACTTGTATGTATATTTTCATGGTGGATCATTCTGGATTGGATAAGCAATTGGTGTGCTCTTCCGTGGGGAAGATCACTTCTCCCGCATCTAGCTTTCTCAGCTGCCTGTGATGCATGGTATATATAACAATATCTGTCTTTTCCATCCCTGGACACTGTTTCATAGCACCTTAGAGAATATAGTGCCAAAATATTTTTAGAACTTCTAAGTTTAGGGAGAAAGATGAGCAAATTGTATAAAATCAACACGTATAAATAAAGAAAATTTAAATGACATATTTTATCTGACTCACTGCTACCACAAGTTACCATGGTTTGCTTGGATGTAGTAGAGACTTTATATTTGCTTTTATATCTGTCCATCTGTCTGTCTGTCTGTCTTTCTGTCTATCTGTGTATCTATCTATCTATCTATCTATCTATCTATCTATCTATCTATCTATCTACTTATCTATTTATCTATCTAACTATCTGTCTGTCTGTCTGTTTATCTATCTGTCTATCTGTCATCTGTATATTTCTTCCTGTTTCTGTTATGACTGCTAATAATAATTATAACTGAACAACTCAAGGGACAAGGCGATTCAAAGCATCTGCTGTTTCTACAGCTAAAGATGAGAACTGATGGACATTCCTCAACTGCAACCATCCATCCTCTTAGTGGTGAATCAGACAGAAAAGTAGGAAGAACAGAGGGAATAAAAGGAAATGAAAGGAAAATCAAAACAAATTCAGATCCAGGTCCATGACTATCAGTTGTCCCCTTTAGTATAATCTATTTCAACTCCTGGCTTAGAATTTCTTGCCACATCTCTCCAGCTCAGCAAGTTGTATGGTGCTTTGGGGGATCATAAATTGCTCTGATGAACATTACCTCAGATACAACCCATCACAAAATCAATTTTATGATACACGGTATTAATTAGTTTCCTCATTCCATCAAAATTGCAAGTCTCAGCACCCAGTCAGAGAAGTGCGCAGGGATACAGATGTACCCTGGGTAGGAGTGATAAGAAAGGGCAGATAAGAGGTGCTTGGGATCTTATTACAAGTTACAGATCTGAAAGCAGTGTCATAACCTAACAGTAAACACAACTAAGTCTTAAACCAACATCACATATATCTGAATGATGAGCCCAATACATCTCAAGCTCAGTCTTCCTGCAGCAGGGATGTACCCCACACAGACACTTTACCTTACAATAACATCCTCAGACTCACAAAGCCATTTGAAAGGGCACATGATTAGAGTTGCAAAAAAACTCATAGTCTTAGATTTTAAAAAATCTCAGAAGATGATTAAATGTTTTATTTCCACAAGGTACATTGAGTTTTTCCCAAAATCATTTTGCTGATGAATTATCAGAGAAGAAAAATTGCTATGAATCAGACAGAATAGGCATTTCTTTTGAGAGCTAAGAAAAACACATAAGGTAACAACAAAATAGCTTAGGAGTATAAATACTTGGGATTTATTTCTAAGCACCTAAGTCCTAAAGTGTATATAGAGTTTGTATAATAAAAGAAAGACGGTTATTTTGGAAAAGAACCTCCCATTTTTGAAATTATTTTAGAAACAGAAACCTGTATTATTATAAACTATACTATATCAAAAGTTAGATTAGGTTCTCAAATTATTAACATTTCAATACCTATTTTTATACTTTTCCACAATGTTTTAATTTTTACACATTTAGGTACGTTATTTAGAAAAATAAAATAAAAAATTAAGAGAGAGATCCGTAGCACTGGCATATTTAACACCTTAGTTTGACAACTGTTGCAACACATTTAAGTTTACTTCTTAGGGATAAATCAGTGTATTAGTGAAAAAGGAATAACAGTAATATTGTTGTCAAACTTCTTTATAAATAAATGTCTGGGTGCCCTAAAAAAGAAATCAACGCCAACAGCTCTAATACATTTCTGTTGCAAGATATAGAATCTATTGTGTGAAACAGGTGTATCCAATTGTCTAATAAAGGACAATTCTCAAGGGGAGTTGAGAAGTATAGAGGAGAAAGTATCTATATAACGAAAATGGCTCCTAAAATAGAAAGGTCATTATGGAAATAGATCCTGGATTGCAAAAGCATGTGTTTCCATTACCCAAAGTGCTTGGGAACTTTTGTTTAAATGTCACTTTCACCATTACTTGTTTAACTACAAGGGTGTATTCCTAATTGACATTTTGTCATTCAGTTGCTCATTTTTCAGAATGCTGTAAGCATCATTATATATAACACAGGGTGACAGATTAGGAAAAACTTAAATGAAAAAAATTATCAATCTTGTCCTGGGGAAGATGCTATTATCAGGTCTCAGTACATTATAAACACTATAGAGAATTCTGTATACAATAATTTACTTTTTGTAATGTATTTCAAGGGAAAAGGAGATATTTCAATCTGTTTTGCTATATTTTTCATCTGTGTAATCCTAAAACCCATATAGCATAACATAATATTTTGTGAATATAATTCTATATAAATATGTAAAGATAAAAAGGACAATAAAAGATTTTTAATTATTTTGTGTTTTGAGATTATATTACAATTGCATAATTTTACACTTGCCTTTACATTCTCTATTTTCCCTTATATCCCCCCTTTTTTTTTCAACTCCATGGCCTCATTACTTATTGATCATTGTTTTATACACACACATGCAGATGCACAGAGCGCACACACACACACACACACACACACACACACACACGCATATATTCCTAACTACATAAATGTAACCTATTTAGTCTATGTATTGTCTCATGGATGTATGCTTTCAGGGCTGATCATTTGGTAGTAGAAACCCAATTTCCACCCCCCCCACCCGGGGTAGGTTATTTTAGAAAACCACTTGCTCTGCTTTTTCCTGGGGTAGACTATTTTGCCTGTTCTCAGCATTCCTGAGTTGCCTGCAGTTCTCTGTGTAGCACTGAGACCTTTTGGAGTCTCTCCCAGACGTTTTACCACGTCTGATTTTGTCCTTGTTCTGCTCCTGTTCATGAAACACTATGGTTGTACCTTCTCTCAATCAACAGCGCTACCCAGAGGAGCTCTAAGAAGCTTCTTCAATAGCAGTATTTTTGATGACTTTTCTTCTGAAGGATATTAATTCAAAATTGTAGGCTTTCAGAAAAGTAAAAGAGTGTGTGAGAGATAGAGATAGAACATTCTGAAAGATTAGTAAATTTTAAAACTATTTTTTAATGTTAAAATTAACAAAATCAGCTGGATTGTTGATGGTAGAATAGTATGAAATCACTATGAATGTTTGTGGGAAAATTAAATTTTTACCATTTGGCTCTTAGATACCAGACTGTATGACTTAATTTTTACTATGAAGCAACTTTTTTCTTTCATCACTATTATCTGTTTCAATAACTATAGCATGTGTAGCTAAAAAAAAATGGCTTAAATATAAACAGGGCTTCTATTAATGTCAAGTGTAATTTATATTGTCATGTCTTTTAATTTTTAAAAATGCATAATTGCAATGATTGGAAAAACCAATTGCTCAACATTAAGGTTGATTAACAATTAAAAATAAGTATGCATTATCAATTTCTTCATTTAGTATAAGAAGGAACTAACTTATGTTGCTAGGATAAATAACAGAATTCTTTATTGAATTAAGACCCTTTTAGCCAAAAGTCATAAAAAATATTGCTATTGAAAAGGCTCCCTAGAACTCCTTTAAATAATAAGTTAAAGGGGTTTATAGTCATCAAAGCAAGATAGGACTGTTGATTGACAGAAAGCACAATGATCCTGTCTCACAGACATGACTGCCTAAACATAAGCAGAACAAGGACAAAACTCGACATGGTAAATGTTTCTCCAGAGCATCTCTTCTCTATTTACCCACAAAGCTGAATAATTTTTCGTCATTTAAGTTGTCTCTTTATTATAGGAATGAGTTAAAATCAGGGATCATGAATAGATGTGTGGATCTGTCAATTGTGATTTCCACTTGATTGATTTTGTGGTCCTTTATTAAAATGCTTAGCAATATATTTATTCTCTTCCATAAAACTGTCCACGGGACCCAAGAAAAAGTCTTCACTCAGCACAGTAAGGCAACCACTAATTTAATGTACCTTTTTTTCTCAGAGAACTACAAATAAGTGAAATATCAAAGTTCGGTCTTACCCATCATTCCAGGCTTAAAGATTCCTGTGGCCTATATTGTTACTCATTTTTCTGTTTATATTGTATGGACAGTATCATGGGCAACACTAGGTATGAGAAAATATCTGACTAATCTCACATAATGAAAGCACATCTGGTAGAGCCCCATTAGTTAATGTCATAATAACCCATGACCATTCTCCATACTATCTTCATTTTTGCAAAAAATCAAATGACATAACTGAATGAACATGTGTTGTGTCATATTTTAAGTCAGATTTCTTTTAAGTTTTTTACTGCTGACAGTAATTTCTCTGCCGTACCCCTGTATATGTGATATTACTACTTTAAGTTCGAATGTTTATTTATATAAAAAATTCTAGTGGCAAGATAGCCATTTTTACTATGTTAATCCTGCCAAGCCATGAGCATGGGAGATCTTTCCATCTTCTGATATCTTCTAATTCTTTCTTCAGAGACTTGAAATTTTTTTCATACAAGTCTTTGACTTGCTCGGTTAGGGTTACACCAAAGTACTTCATGTCATTTGTGGCTATTGTGAAGGGCGTTGTTTCCCTAATTTCTCTCTCAGCCCTTTTGTCTTTTGTATACAGGAGGGCTACTGATTTTTTTGAGATAATTTTGTATCTGGCCACTTTGCTGAAGGTGTTTATCAGCTGTAGGAGTTTCCCGGTGGAGTTTTTGGGGTCACTCACGTATACTATCATATCATCTGCAAATAGTGATAATTTGACTTCTTCCTTTCCAATTTGTATCCCCTTGATCTCCTTCAACTGTCTTATTGCTCTAGCAAGGACTTCCAGAACTATGTTGAAGAGATATGAAGAGAGTGGGCAGTCTTGTCTTTTCCATGATTTCAGTGGGATTGCTTTAAGTTTCTCTCCATTTAGTTTGATGTTGGCTATAGGCTTGTTGTATATTGTCTTTACTATGTTTAGATATGTGCCTTGTATCCCTGATCTCTCCAAAACTTTAAACATGAATGGATGTTGGATTTTGTCAAATGCTTTTTCAGCATCTAGAGAGATTATCATGTGGTTTTTTTACTTGGGGAGGGCCATGCGTGAAGAAGAGGGAGGAATGGTAGGGCTGGGAGGGGAGGAGGGAGGAGCTTATGGGGGATACAAGGTGAATAAAGTGTAATTAATAAAATTAAATTAAATTAAAAAAACTAATTATCAACTATAAAAAAAACATTTTTTGTTTAAAAAAAAATCCTGGTGGCTTACACCTGGCCTTTCTCAAACCTATGTAGGAATAGGCTTACTATATTTTTGGGGGTATTTATTTTTATTTTTATTTATTATTTTATTAATTCTGTATTCCAGCTGTATCCTGCTCCCTCATTCCCTCCCAATCCAACCCTTCTTCCCTCAACTCCTCCCTGCCCCTTTCAAAGTCCGCTGACAGGGGAGGACATCCTCCCCTTTCATCTGACCCTGTTGTATCATATATCTTCAGGACTGGCTGCAAAGTCTTCCTCTGTGGCCTAATATGGCTGCTCCTCCCTTGGGGAGTGAAGAGGTCAAAGAGCCTGCCATTGAGTTCATGTCAGAAATAGTACTATTTCTAGGGAAACCCACTTGGTTACTGAGCTACCATGGGCTACATCCAAGCAGAGGTTCTCCGTTATATCCATACATGGTCCTTGGTTGGAGAAACAGTCTCATACCCAGATATATTTGGTCCTTGTGGAGCTCCTATCCTCTCCACATCATACTAAGTTTCCCTTCTTTCATATGATTCCCTGAACTCTGCTGAGGTTTGGATATGAGTCTCAGTATGTGCTTTGATACACTGCTAGTTAGAGCCTTTCAGAGGCCCTCTGTGGCAGGTTCCCATCCTGTTACTTGTTTTCTACTTCCCCTGTCCATCCCATTTGTCTGTCTAAGTGAGAATTGATCATCTTACCACAGGTCCTCTTTCTTGTTTATCTTCTTTAGGTGTACAGTTTTTAGTATGTTTATCTCATCCTATAGGTCTATATAAGTGAGTATATACCATGTGTGTCTTTCCCCTTCTTGAATACCTCAATCAGAATGATCTTTTCTAGATCCCACCATTTGCTTGCAAATTTCATGATTTCCTCATTTTTGATTGCTGAGTAGTATTCCATTGTGTAAAAATACCACAATTTCTGTATCCATTCCTCTGTTGATGGACGTCTGGGTTGTTTCCAGCTTCTGGCTATTACAAATAAAGTTGCTACAAACATGGTTGAGCAAATGCTCTTGTTGTATATTTGAGCATCTCGTGATATATTCCTAGGAGTGGTATAGCTGGATCTTGAGAAGCACTATTCCTAGTTATCTGAGAAAGCATCAGATTGATCTCCAAAGTAGTTGTACCAGTTTACATTCCCACCAGCAATGGAGGAGGGTTCCCCTTTCTCCACAGCCTCTCCAGCCTGTGTTGTCATTTGAGTTTTTGATTTTAGCTATTTTGATGGGTATGAGGTGAAATCTCAGGGTCGTTTTGATTTGCATCTCTCTGATGGCTAAGGATGTTGAGCATCTCATTAGTTAAGTGTTTCTCTGCCATTCTATATTCCTCTACAGAGAATTCTCTGTTTAGGTTCTTACCCATTTTTTAATTGGATTGCTTGATTTATTGCTTTTTAATTTCTGCACGGTATTGGTGTAGAAAAAAAAAAAAAAGGAGGATCAATGGAACCGAATAGAAGGCCCAGAAATAAACCCACACACCTATGAATAATTGATTTTTGACAAAGAAGCCAAAACCATTCAATGGAAAAAAGACAACATCGTCAACAAATGGTGCTGGTCCCACTGGATGTCTACATGCAGAAAAAATGAAAATAGATCCATATTTATCACCCTGCACAAAACTAAAGTCCAAGTGGATCAAAGACCTCAACATAAAACTAGATACTCTAAATCCATTAGTTCAAAAAGTGGAGAAAAGCCTAGAACTCATTGGCACAGGAGACAACTTCCTGAACAGAACACCAACAGCACAGGCTCTAAGAGCAACAATCAATAAATGGTTCTTCATGAAACTGAAAAGCTTCTGTAAAGCAAAGGACACTGTTGTCAAAATAAAACGACAGCCTACAGACTGGAAAAGGATCTTCATCAGTCCTTTATCTGGCAGAGGGCTGATATCCACAATATATAAAGAACTCAAGGCTCACTCTTAATATCGTGGAATCAAAGTGGTGGTTTGGTTAGGCACTAGAGATGCCTATTTCTAATATGCATGCTAGGACTGAGAAACAAAACACAAAATTAACTGGCTTGCCCACTAATACCACTGTGAAAAAGTACCATTTGTCATCTGTCTCCAAAAATTCTTATTATGACCAGTGAACCACAAAAGAGGGTTTTGGGTCTCTGGAGTAAGAATCAGTATAGAGCAATATCGCCAATATCTGATTTTATCCTTTTCCTCAATGTCAGGTTTTTACAGGTTAAATAAATAAATACAACTGTCTATTTATTACTAAGTATATGTTACAGGAAATTTTTTGAACTGAAAAAATGTTCATTCTAATTTAGACCTAGATGCCCTTTTATTCAAGATGATGAAGATGGTTGACAGATTACTATTCTCTTTTATAACACAGAATGTAATTTTGTTCACTTGAATTATAATTTTTATCTTCAAGAAGATGTAGATAGTTTCTTAGCACTCTAGACATGTACCTAGCAGAAGTAAGTATAGTAAGGAATGGGATGGATTCAGCTTTTGGTTCAGAGGGAACAGTTTACCATGTATTGCTGGAGTGCCTCCATCAGCACCAGTGGAAACTTGTGGAACTGTGTACTCACAATTTTGCACAGCAGGAAGCACAGCCAGGCTTTGAGTCTCAAAGACTCCTCACTGGACTTCTTGCTCACTAGAATTCTTGCTGCCAGCTGCACCCCGTGTCCCAGGAGATCCCACAGCCTTCTAAGACATGATCAACATCTGGAGACCAAGTGTTCAAAGGCACAAAAAAAATGGGAACATTTGACATTTAAAGCACAATATTTCCAATACAAAGAATATATAACTTTAAATAAGGTATTATTTATTTTATGTTTAGGAATACCATGTTCAGTGAGCCAACACTAGGACCAGACTATCCCAATGAAAGAGAGACAGAGACAGAGACAGAGAGAGAATGCTTGAAATTTGGATGCTTCTGTAAGAAGGCAAAGGATGTGATATGTATGTTACACAGACCTAAGGAAAGCCATTGTTCTCAGTCACAGTTTATCAGTCACAAGGAGGTAAAGTTGGAGACAGGGAAGGATTAGCCATGCAGTCACAGTGCACTATAGTTGATGTATAGCCCATTCACCCTACTCTTGGGGACCCGAATCTAAAGAACAGATTCCAGTTAAACACCTTTTTATGTTAGCATCTGGGCTTTATTTCTTGTCTTTTCTTTCTTTGGAATAACCATCAATGCACACTGTTGTAAATGCATGTAAATGCACTCACTCCCTAGCACTTCCTACTTAAAACACTCTGGAGACATGTGATATAGGTGCTTGGCATTTCATCAACATCCTTGAATTAAGTGATTAGTATTCCTTTTAAACATTTCAGCTCTTCAATATGATAAATTTGATATTTAGGGTAACCTATTATTCTCAGCATTTTAAATCATTTCATGAAAGAAATTAGTGCAGGTACCTCTGTCAACTATGATTTGAAATATAATTCTGTGATTTGTTTTATATTTCCCTCAACTATACTAATGAAATTTAATATACTTTAAAAATAACCACAATAATTCAAAAATAAATAAATGAATATGAAAGCATATAAGTATATAAAAATATTTATTTAACGTTTCCCAGCCATTGCCATTTTCAATCATCCTTATGAAAAAGCAATTTTCTTTGTCTGAACAAATACCGCCATCCAAATAAAAAATAGAGCTATGAGTCATATGTTTAATTGAAACTCTTATTTGAACAGAGACCTTTGATTGATGTCCAAATTTTTCCTCAAACCTGATTGATTCCTACAACAGCAGGCCAGTATTAATGCTCAGTATTAAAGAGAGTGTTCTTTTTAAAAGTATGTTCTGGTAATTATACATAACCCAACAATTACAAGTACTTGATTTGTAGTAACA
This sequence comes from Rhombomys opimus, assembly GCA_010120015.1. Lineage (NCBI taxonomy): Eukaryota > Metazoa > Chordata > Mammalia > Rodentia > Muridae > Rhombomys > Rhombomys opimus. Next base: position 95,215 of record REGO01000897.1, read on the forward strand.
GAAGGAATGACTGAACTTTCATAAGAAAGTATAACATTTTTTTCAGACAGGATTTCTTTGTGTGTGTGTGTGTTTGTGTGTGTGTGTGTGTGTGGTGTGTAATAGCTCTGGCAGTCCAGGAACTAGCCTTCGTAAACAAGGCTGGCATTGAACTCACAAAGATATGCCTGGCTCTTTCTCCTTGAACGTTGGGATAATAAGCATCCGCCCCATGCCCTGCAGGAATTACATATATATATGTATGTATGTATGTATTTATTTGAGTGCTAAAGAATGTTTTAAAGAATGTTTTATCAACTCAATTTCACAGAATTTACTTTGTGATCTATATACATTCAATACTTATATTTATTATTTTTACGTGCAAGGGTGTGTTCCTGTGTGACTTTATGTTCACCACTGAATTATAGGAGCCAGTGGAGGTAATTAGAAGGTATTAGAGCCCCTGGAGCTGAAAGCATATGTGATTGTCAGCTTCCATGTGAGCATGGGAACCAAGGTAGGTCCTCTGCAGAAAAAGAGGTCCAGTTATTGCACATTTCCCCAGACCTCTAAGCAACACTTTTACCAATTCCTACAAACTAATGGAGGATACTTCTTTCATCATTTGAACTTCACTTCTCAGCATTGATAGAAAATATCATTACTGGTACTGTTCGTGCATAATTTGAGCTATTTAATTATTTATCAGCTGTTATATTGCTGTATGATTTTTTTTTTGCTTATTTTGTTTTGTCAGTCAAACACAAACATATCCTCTAAGTGTGAAATCATACGTGTTCACCATCATGTTCTCTAATTTATCTTGTATTTTTACCTAAACATTTTAAAACAAAGTAAACAAAAAAGGTCACATGCCTTCAAATACAACTGTCTGTGTATCCATTTGGACTAACTGCTGAAGTTCTCAATTCATACCTAAGCCCTGCCTTTGAGCAATAGTTTATTGATGTTTGTTGATGAACTATGTGTAAAACTCAGAGTCATCTCCAAGTTGTTTTCATATATACTAGTTTGTTACTTATCACTTAAAGTGATAATCACCTTATTCATCAAGTATCTGTATTTCATTGGTGGAAAGAAAGATCACTTTATATTTGAACCAACTATACCTACCTGATCATTCTTATCATTTTCTACTCCTGATATGATCATGTTTCATTCCTTTATTACATTCAATAATATTTATTACAAGCCAACATGGTCATAAACACAAACACACAGATTTTGTTTAACCTTTAATGCTCATCCTTAGCAAACTAAGTTAGGAATTTAAACAGTTGGCTTAGCAGGGCTGCACATTGATAGAGTTCTCTCAAGAAAACTTCTCTTGATTAAAGCATGGCAATTTTTCTGCCCCATCAAGGCTGATGGTGATAAAGGGAACAAACTATATCTGGAATAAGGAAATTTAAAATAATTGGCTGTGGTCCAACTTAAACAGCTTCGTACCACCAACCTCTTCACATTTAGACCAAATTAAAATCTAATTTAGAGGGAACTTAAATTTAAAAAAAAAAAAAAGCACAGTTAATTCCTTCAATTTGGAGAACGATTCCATTCCATTAGGCAACTAATTTCTACCTGTCAGATTTGGAATGAAAGTGGTCTCTCTCTTGAGGAAACGTTTTGCTTGTTGTAATTAGGTATGGAGGGACTGCAGTGATGGCTGTGCTTTGATAGTTGCTTGTGTTAAACTCTCCAAGCCCTCTGAGCCCATGAGTAACCTCAATTGAAGTGTCAGTTTCAATGCTTTCCTGACAGCAAAAGCTAAAATGAGGTTACACATTTCATAATTAAATAACACAACTACTTTAACTTCAATTAGCAAATCATGAAAGGTTATCTTATAGAAAGTCCAAGAGCACCAACACCTTTGTTGATCTACTATTCTAATTAGCTTCTGGAGACCTCTGAAGAGGTCTTGATTATCATAATATGAATGACAGCAAAGTATGTGTGCTCAACTGGACCAAATCAATGGCTAACATTTATCGAGAGGGATGAATCACAAGTGTGGGTTCCACTAGGACTCTTTGATCCTATTCGTGATTTAACATCAAGGAGTAATGCTCTAACTCACAAGCCTTAGGCTGGCAGAAGAGAGTCCTACATTCTGTCACTTCCTAGCTGTGGAAACTTTGCTAAGGCTTTTGATCTCAGTTTCATTATTGTATCAATAAAATGACTTTTCCCCTTTCAAATGTACCCAGAAGCTTACACTTATAAATGTATAAACTGAGTGAGCCCTTCAAAAACATGATTATGATTTTCAGTGATGAATACAAAAGTCATTGCTGCATTTCAGCTGTGCTAACAACAAGCTATTTTTATTCAAATTGAATCAAGGATGAAAAACTTTCTTACCCTAACCCAATCTTTATTATAAAACGTTTTCTTGTCTTTCTTTAGTGATCCTGATGTAGTTGTATCTTGTTGTGGGCATTAAGTGAAAAGAAAGTGGCCCTCTATGCAAAAGCTAAAGCATTATCCCATTTATTCTTACAAAATATCACTTGAAAGTAAAACTGAGTTGAGTGATGTTTAAATCAGTTTTAGTTCTGATATTTTTGAAAAAGTAATGGAATATATGTTAAGCTAAATTAAATAGTTTATAAATTTTAGAAATTGAACTAAGGTCCATGTTCAACAACAATGTACATAATTTTATAGTTAGGAAGAAGTAATATGTTCCTGAGATGTGTGGAACTGTGGAATGTCTGCAGTTGACAGTTTTTCATAGTCTTCTTCCTAATAGCTAGAAAAGATTTTACACTCACATTAAAAAAAACGAGAACAGGATAAGATGGTTCATATGCTAATAGTACATTGATTATTTCACAAAGAAGAGATTATAATATCACAGTGAAACTTACAGTTATGTATGATTGAATTTCAATCAAAGTCATTTTCCAAACACAAAGGCCTACTAAAATAACTACAGTATGGAAGCTAGTGTTATGAATCAAATGGAAAAGACAGTTGTCGTATGAACTGTGATTATTGGTGAATGTTAAAGTTTAAGGTAATAATGTATGCACATAGACATCAAAGTGGAAATGACATTTCAAAATTAATAAAAGATCTCTTACATGCTAGCTGTGGTAGGCTTTCATTTTCAACATCTTTGTACTTTAATTGATTCTATCAAAGAGGAAGAATGGTGATTCATGATATTTATGCAGCGATGGTACATTTCCAAATTACTTTTGCATAATTAATTCAAAAATGCTTATTAAAATGAAGACATTCTCAAAGTCAATTAAATAATTTAAATAATAACATGAATATATTGCTTGAAGTAAGATGTTTTAGCTTTTGTTACATTAAATCTTTGTTCTCAAATTTTTCTTACTTTAGATACAATTAATATTAATGAGATGAATACCATAGGATTAATTTTAAAAGTAGAGCATTAGGAATCTTTAAAAATAATTATAACTGTTAACCAAATTATTTTGGCCTAGAAATGGTAAAGCTTAAATTTAGATAATTCAATGTACTCAACAATTAATTAAAATCTACAGATTGCAGTCCATGCAATATGTAAGCCTGAAACAAAAGGTAAGAGTTGGGCATATAGCCCATCTGAAATAAGAAGGTGGCATGTCTACTTCTCAGAATCTATTCTTAACCTTCATGCTAGAAAATAACATTTCATTTTCTTGTTGTCTAGCCATTAGAAGATTTTACTGCTGAAAAGACATTAACTTGATGAACTTAGTGCATACTTACTGAAGAATATAATATGCATTTTACTTTTTGGACACAACTGGATCTCATGCTCAATAAAATATATATGTTTAAAACACTTCCTAACAACAACAAAATAATCCATGTGTCAAAGAATCATTTACATGGAAAGAAAGTGGCAAGTTCATATTCATTACTGAACTCAGAAGTATATCACATTAGTGTAGAAAAGAATTAGCTGCAAAATGTAGGCAACACTTGCCTTAGTAATCAGTTATTCACAAATGACACAAAGAAAAAAATCCAGAACAAAATAATGACAAGTGAACATAACAGCTCATTTAAATATTCACCAACTACAATCAAATGGGACTGCCTTTTCAGAGGAAAGGATGACTCAATATGCATAAACCTTTAAGCGTAAAATACCAAATTAATGGAAAATTTGGTACACAATTACAAAAGCATTCTACCTAGAGATTGTGTTCATCTATGTGTTGTTTCCATTCTGACCTTTGTACAGTTCTTATTCCTGGTCAGTTTCTCTAGTGTTGCTAATGGATGGGTGCTAACTTCTGTAGTTAAAGCTAGGTGTCTGATATTTTATTTATTTTAAAAGCCATACTAATGACAAAGAGGAATAATTGAAGGAAAGATGTGAATACTTTTCTATTTTTCCTGTAACGAAAATTATTCCGTGTACCCCCGCCTTTATTCAGGCAATGCATTGTATGTTTTGCTCTTGTTTTAATGTAATAACTACCAGCTTATGTGTTTGGAAATGTTGAAGAGACATTCACCATGCTGGTAAAACCATGATTTTGTACTAAAGAATACTGTAGGGTAATGTGACAAAGATTTTGCTAGTTCCCTACTGAAAAGGATGCACAAAGTTGATAGAACATAATCCAGAGGGAGATTTTTCTGTAAGGCAAGATTACAGTGAAGGTAAGCACTGGTGATTGCAGACACACACACACACACACACACACACACACACACACTAGCAGTGACTTCTGCTACTGGGGGAAAGCACCAAACTATTTACAATAAATTGTGTTAGTAGAAGAGCTCACATAAATCTTTCCATATTTCTCCTTTTTCTTTGGATATAGAGTCAACAGCCTAGACTCTTCTTCCTTTTTTAATTTTAATTTTTACTTTTTATATTTACTACAGTTTATTCACTTTGTATCCCAGCTATAGCCCCCTCTCTCTTGCCCTCCCAATCTCACCCTCCCTCCCTCATTTCCTCCCATGCCCCTCTCCAAGTCCACTGATAGTGGAGTTCCTAATCCCCTTCCATCTTACCCTAGCTTATCAGGTCTCATGGGGACTGGCTACATTGTCTTTCTCTGTGGCTCCCCATTAGGGAGAGTTGACCAAAGAGCCAAACATTGAGTTCATGTTAGAGACAGTCCCTGTTCCCTTTAATAGGAAATCCATTTGGACACTGAGCTGCCATGGGCTACATCTGTGCAGGGGTTCTAGGTTATCTCCATGCATGGTCCTTGGTTGGAATATCAGTCTCAGAAAAGACCCCTGTGCCCAGATTTCTTGGTTCTTTTACTCTCCTTGGTGAGCTCCTGTCCCTTCCAGGACTTTCTATCTCACCCTTGTTTCATAAGATTCTCTGTACTCTGCTCAAAGTTTGTTTATGAGTCTGAGCATCTGCTTTGATTCCCTATTGGATAAGAGTCTTTCAGAGGCCCTCTGTAGTAGATTCTGGTCTGTTCCCTGTTTTCTCCCTCATCCCATGTCCATCCAATTTGCCTTCTTATAGTGAGTGTTTACTCCTGGAATCACACTGAACCAGAGGATGACCAAAGAAATTACAGCAATACACCACAAATACCATCACTTTTTTCTTGGTTATGATGCGAAACCAAGGCTATAGAAGACACAAATAGGGCTTTCCAAGTTCATCTGTGTATTATCTATTACAAAGGTTCTCAAATGTACAATCCACAAGAAAAAATACATTTCTATTTCAAATTCCTTGACATTTAATAAGGAAAAATAATAATTTGTAGAAGGGGTATTGTCATGCTTTCTCCAAATTATTATTACAAAAAGTCTCCCACCTAGTGATTTAAAAACACAGTAGTTGTTTGCACTGTGTTATTCATAGTTTGAGAGTTGGTTGAACTTGAATTTTGCTCTTTTGTGGCACCTCTGCTTGGGTTCTATCAAACCAATTGTATCTAACCAATGAATGGCCTTGAGATCCCGTGTTTTCATTTATATAAGGGAGACAATTGAAGTGACAGAAAACATTTTCACCACTGTACATAAGGTTTGCTGTTTGAAAAAACTTAATTTTAGTTACTGATGTCCTATTTTATTACAAGCCAATAAAATATCTAGTTCCTTAATAAGCAACATTGTTGATATCCTTTAGCATTGGTATAATATTTTTAAGAAATATGTAAGCAGAAAAATTATAAGACTTAAAGGTAACACCTTTGCATGAAACACATGTTAAGCTTTAAGAAGATAAATTCATTATACAAAACCGCTGCAGAAGAAAAATGTTACCAAAGGCAGGATTCACTAATCATTCCTTTCTCATTAACATGCTGAAAATTAATGTCAAAGTCATTAATATGCTAAACTTGGCTTTCACGAGAATAAATCAATTTGAGAAAAGACACAGGAAATTTTTTAAATTATTTAATAGCTACATAAGCAGCAGATGTGAGATATCAAAGATAAAATAGAACAAAGAAAATTAGGTAAATATTTAAAGAATGCTAGAACTAGAGAAAAGAGAAGAAGAAATTTAAATAGTGAGCAAGAAAAACATGAAATAATCAAACTGACAAAGAAGAAAATGCAAAGCAAAAATAAATTAAAGTATTTATTATATTAAAAAATTCCTGAAACAAATTAAATAATGTATGAATATGGAAATAACAAACACATGCTAACAACAAAGATTCAAATTAACTCTTTTGTAAAATTACTAAAAAATATCAGTGTTTATATCAAAGTACATGTTTTGTAATTGCATCAGTATTTATTGGCCACATAAATTGTTTATAGGGAAACAAATAGAAGTATTTCTTAAATGTAGAATATATAGCATATTTTGATTAATCACTTAACATTATGTATTAGATAGGGTTCTCTAGAGTCACAGAAGATGTGGAATATAGATATATACCATTATATATATAAATATATATTATATATTTATTATATAAATTATTATATATAATTATTATATATAAATTATTATTATATAATTATTATATATAAATATATATATATATTTACCATTATTGGAATATGCAACAGAAACAATGTCAGAGTCAGCCCTCAATTTCCTTTCTTGGCCACAAAAATCAAGTTTGCTTTTCATATAGCTAGTCTCTGCTGAGGATTCTCCTTAAAATAGGAGGTTCCTCTGTCTGTCCAAATTTGTTCCCACAACATAATTCTAGTGAATTTTAATTTTGATACTTAATCTATGCATATATTTGATTCACATTTGACAGAGTGAAAGATAAAGATCAAAATAAGAATGAGTTATAAAACAATTGAATTCCTATTATGATTTTCTATTAATATAACATTAAGCCTATGGGATACCAGGCCAAAGTGAAAAGGATTATATTATATACTTTTGTTTTCTTGATCTAATTTTTATTTTTTGTTTGTTTGTTTTCACTGTAGATTTCAAGTCTTTATCTCTTTTCTCTATAAAAAGGACTTGCAAGGCTTTGCTTGAAGCAAGTATGCAAAGCACAGTATGGCTAAAGACCCTGGGATGTTTCTAAACAAGAAAAGACAGGTTCTAAGTCTACAATTATCATTTTGTAATTTCCTGAAAGACAAATATGAGCTTTAAAGTAGGTCTGCAGATGCAAGAATTGATGTGAGTTGTTAATCTTTTCTTTTTTTTTTTTTTTTGGTTTAGGATTAATGTATAGTTTTGCTGTAAATCTTCTCTATTAAGCATGCTGCATTTGGTTATATATAACACATTCTATTTTGATAAATTATAATAATACTATCAAGTGTCATCAGGACTATATGTATCCTCTTCCTCTGTGGCCTGCCAAAGCTTCCCATCCAGGGGGAAGTGATTAAATAGTGAGTAAAGAGTCCATGCCAGAACCAGCCCCTGCTCCCCTTACTAGGAAACCCATGTGTAGACTGAGCTGCCTATTGGCTATATCAGAGCAGGGGGTCTAAGTCCTCTCCATGCATGGTCCTTGGTTGGTGCATAAGTCTCTGCAGAGCCCTTGGACCCAGATTTATTAACTCTGTTGTCCTTATGGAGCTCCTGTCCCTCTGGGTTCTTCTATCCTCCCACTATCCCATAAGACTCCCTGAGCTCTGCCCAAAGTTTAGTTCTGAGTCTCAACATTTGCTTTGATGCCCTGAAGGGTGGTGGTGTCTTTAAGAGGACATCTATGGTAGGTTCCATCCTGTTGCCTCTCTTCAACTGCTTCAGGTGTCTAATCTATTTGCCCTTCTAAATGAGAATTAAGTATTCTCCATAGGGCCCTCGCTTTTATTTAACTTCTTTAGGACTGTGGATTATAGTATGCTTATCCTGTATTATGTGCCTAATATCTGCTTATTAGTGAGTATATATCATGAGTGTCTATCTGGGTCTGGGTTACCTCACTTAGGATGATCTTTTCTATTCCATCAATTTGCCTGAAAATTTCATTATTTCCTCATTTCTAATAGCTGAGTAGTATTCTATTGTTTAATTGTACCACTGGTTCTTGGGTTGAGGGACATCTAGGTTGTTTCCAGATTCTGGCTATTGTGAATCTTTCAGATCATAATCTGTCATGGAAGAAGCTAAGACAAGAACATGAGCAAGAACTGAAAGCCCATGGAGGACACTGTTTGGTGATTTACAAGCTTGTTGATGCTCAGGTTCATTCCTATCTCCTTAGCCCAGGCCCACAATTCTAAGATGCTTTCAGAGTTGAGCTTGCAACCCAGGACCAACTACCGACCACGCCAGTCTCAGTGTCACATGCATGTCCTCGGGACAGTCTGATCTGGGATGTTGCCCAACTAAGACTTCCTCAAGAATGACTCTGGGCTATGTCAGTTTGACAACTGAAACTAACTAGGGCCTCATGTATTGCTCATCTTCCATATCTAATTATCTCTGATCTTTCATTCCAATTCAATTAAAACCAGTTACTGTTATTATTTCACTTAGTAACATTCTTCTGGTGTCAGATTCTCTTTGGATTTTATTTCAAGTTAAGAGAAAAAAAAATTTAATCTTCCTTTTTGAGTAATGTTTTTCTAAAATACATTATCCTTAAATGAAATTTTAATTTGCACTTTTAATTTCTCTACTTTCTGGACATACACATTTTACATTAAAGGGGGTGATTCATTCATTTCTATATCAAGTTGTACCCTATGATTTTGTTTTGTTTTTACTTTCTTCTTGTTTTTTTTTTATTTTCAGCTGTGAATTTTCACAAAAATAGCTTAATTTTATTAGTCCTGAGTCAGTACTTAAATGAATGGTTCATATTTTCTTTTTTATTGGGGGGGGGAGGTATAATTTAACTACAACATTTCTCCTTTCCTTTTTCTTCCTCTAAACACTCCCATATTACCTTCCCTCCTTTTTCTCATATTCGTGGCCTTTTTCATTTCTTGTAATTACAGGCATACATGTATTTGTATATACATATATATTCCTAAATATAACTTCTTGAGCCTATTTATTTTTTAAAATTTATTTTTTAAATTAACTACATTTTATTCATTTTTTATCTGCTTGTAGCACGCTCCTTCATACCCTCCCAAACCTACTCTCCCTCCACCATCTCCTACCATGCCCCTCCCCTAGTCCCCTGATGGGGGAGATCTTTCTCTCCTTCCTTCTGATTCTAGTCTATCAGATCTCATAGGTTCTGGCTGCATTGTCTTCTGTGGTCTGGTAAGGTTGCTTCCCCCTCAGGGAGAGGTGATCAAAGAGGCAACCACTGAGTTCATGTCAGAGACAATCCCTGTTCCCATTACTATGCAACCCACTTGGACACTGAGCTGCCGTTGGCTACATCTGAACAGGGGTTCTAGATTATCTCCATGCATGGTCCTTGGCTCAATTATCCATCTAAGAAATGACCCGTGAGCCAAGATTTTTTGGTATTGTTGCTCTCCTTTTGGAGGTCCTATTCCCTCTGGGTCTTTCTATCTCCTACTACTTTCATAAGATTCCCTCCACTTTGTCCAAAATTTAGTTATGAGTCTCAGCATCTGCTTTGATACCCTATTGGGTGGACTCATTCAGAGGCCCTTTGTGGTAGGCTCATGTCCTGTTTCCTGGTTTCTCCCTCTTCCACTGTTCATCCAGTTTGACTTTCTGAGTGAGTATTCAGCATCTTACCCAGAGTCTTACTTCTTGTTTACCTTCTTTAGGTATACATATTTTAGTATGTTTATCCTATATTATATGTCTAATATCCACTTACTAATGAGTATATTCAGAGTGTGTCTTTCTACTTCTAGGATACCTCACTCAGGATGATATTTTCCATTTCCCACCATTTGCCTGCAGATTTCATGATTTCCTTGTTTTAATTGCTGAGTAGTATTCCATTTTGTAAATGTACCACAATTTCTGTATCCATTCCTCCATTGAGGGACATCTGGGTTGTTTCCAGGTTCTGGCTATTATGAATTAAGCTGCTGTAACATGGTTGAGCAAATGTCCTTGTGTATTTAAGCATATTTTGGATATATGCCTAGGGGTGGTATAGCTGGATCTTGAGGAAGCATTATTCCTAATTGTTTGAGAAAGAGCCATGATATTCTTGAAAATATTTTATCTACCTAGGCACCTGGAATCTTCTTTTTCATCTATTCCTATTTTTCTTAGATTTTGTCTTTTCATGGCATCCTTGATTTCTTGGATGCTTTGTGTTTGGAACTTTTCTGATTTTACTTTGTCTCGGAGAGATTTATCAATTTCTGCAATTGTATCTTCAGCGCCTGAGATGCTCTCTTCCATCTCTTGTATTCTGTTGGTGATGCTTACCTTTGAGTTTCCTGATCTTTTCTCTAAATTCTCCAGCTCCAAAGTTTTCTCTATTTGTGTTTTCTTTATTGATTCTAATTCTGTTTTCATGTCTTGCAGCATTTCCTTTATCTGTTTGAATGTAGATTCCTGTCTTTCCATGAGGGCCTTTTTTGTTTGTTTGTTTGTTTGCTCTCTATATGCCTCTGCTTGTGCCTTTATCTGTGCTTCTATTTGGCTGTATTTACCTCTATTTCTTTGAGAGCTTTGTTTCTGTCCTCATTATGTGCCTCTAATAACTGGAAACTCATAGCTTTAAACATCATTTTTCTGTGTTTCCAATGAATTAAAATATCCATTGATTTTTGGGGGTTGCTGGTGAAGACATGATGTCCTGATTTTTGTTTAAGGTGTTCTCATGCTGACCTCTAGCTATCTGCTTATTTGTAACCTCCTCTGTTTTTTCCTAGAGTTTGTGCTTCAGACTGGGTCCGTCTCTCCCTGGTGTCTGGAGTATTTTTCAGGAAGATGAGAGAGGTCCACTGGTTTGAGAGTGGATGTTGGTGTTTCAGCTAAAGCTAAGAGGGGGAGGTCACAAGTGCATGTAAGCAAGCACGGGCATTTGAGTGTAAGAGTGCCTTAAAGGGCAGCATGCTAGAACATGCAGATGCCTGGAAGGGTAGAGCTTAAGTGCCGGAGGGTGTGGGAGGTATTGCATTGTTACTGGGTACAATGCCCATGTGCAGGTCCCCTGAATCCCTCAGTGGCCTACAGGTCTGATGTACTGTCCTCCTGGTATTCAGATCTTTCTTGGCTCCAGGAATTGTTTGTCTGAACTCCACTGATGAACCCACAGCACAGGGGCTTCAATATTGAGAATGTTATCCCAAGGATCCCTATGTTATCCACAGTAAGGATGTTGGTGGGAAGGATCCAATGTCTGGCTGCAAGCATAGAGGGACCCTGGACCTGGTGCTCTGTACGCACTCATTTGAAGGAGCACTCATTTGTTCACAGGCCTACTCAGAAAGCACAGGGGTTCTCCTTGTTCTCTACTCTCAGATTTGGGCCCGCAGGGACAAATAAGAGTGTAAGAGATTCATCAGCTCAGTGGTGTCCTCTGTTTGACCTTAGGGCAGGGAGGCCTGTATTTTGGGTAGCCGCCTTTGCAGTCTCAGTCACAGAGCATGAGGGCTCTTGCTTGTGCTAGCTGCCACCTGGGAGACCTCCCTGTGCTGTTTCAATCACCTACCACTGCCACCTCTGCCCAACAGGGAGACCCATGCTTGGAGAAAGGGGAAGTGCGGGGGAGGGGGTTGAATATTCACTACTCTCAGTGCCTGGAGATGTCCACAGGTAACCAGGACCCAAATTGTCTCAGCTCACAGTTGTTCCCTCTTGCCCAGGAATCCTTAATGTGATATTCTGACTCCACTCACCAATTTCAGAGTGTGAGATCCTATGCCCCTCAAATACGGTGCGTGCTGGTCGCCACCATCTTGGACCATAGAGTCTATCTACTTTTGACTTATTATTTAACGCTAATATGTAAAGTATTTTTATATAGTCTGTCTTGTTCTCTTTTTGTTTTCAATGCAACTAATGCTGAGTTTCTTTCCAAATACTCAGTGTTTCACGGTGTTCCTCTCACGCCTCCCCACCTCTAGGCCTCTCTAACTCTTTCAACATACACATTGCTTACATTCGGTTTTCAGGTAAGTTTCCACCCTTTCAAATCTTCACTGCAACATCATCAACTTATATTTTTCTTTCTTATTTTTTTTAAAGATTTTGTTTGATTTATGGTTTATTTTTTAGTGCCTGTGTGCTTGGAATTGCACATGTGTGGTGGTGCCTGGGTCCGGGAGAGCTCACCATCTGATAGTCTGGATTTACAGGAATTTATGAGCTTCCTGATAGAGTATCTGATTTTGTATTCAGGTCCTCAGAACTAAGCAGCGGGTGCTTTAAGCTGCTGAACCAGCACTCCAGGCTTCTAATCATTTTCTTTCTGATACTCACTGTTAACACCTATGATTTTTTGCTTGGTTCTTTAAATATGACCTTTTATATTTAGATGACTATTATGCTAAATTTTAAATTATTTAAAAATCATTTAAATGCAATTTGAATATATAAATTGCATATTATTGTTACTATATTAATATAATTAATATGATTTTATATATAATATAATGAATGTAAATAATTTAACTATAGTTTATGAACATTTAAATATCATATAATAATTTTTAAAAATGAATACAGTGTGCAGGCATTACTATTGGAACAAGGGACTATTTATTCCAGTATTGGCAACCATTGCACGCTGTTTGTATTTCCTAAAGTTTCTTTTTCCTGTTCTGTCTTCTAGTTATGAGATGATATTTAGAGTAAGCATGTAACTGTAGTGAATTTTACATGACAAAAACAGGTAAAGTGAGCAATCCTCTGATCCTACGCTCAGTTCCCACATCTACCTAATCCCAAAGCATTTCTCACACCAAATAAAAGTTCATGTTCCTTACATAGGTTTTCCTTAGTCATCCCATCCCCTAGCCCCTAGCAAAACACCAAGCTGATGTGTACATGTTATATACTAATTCTGTTTATTTCACAAAATTTACATTATGCAATAAGTGACTGTGGTGTTTGTTGTTATTTCATTTAAAACTATTTTAGAAATCTATTTTTTTTCATGGTAGCTGAATAATTGCTTCTTTATTGATAGCAATTTTGACTGCTTTCATATTTAGGATACCATGAATAAAGCTATCATGAACAAGAATGTATGTCAACTTTTTTGATTTTTATTTTTATTAATTACAGTTTATTCACTTTGCATCTCCCCTGTAGCTCCCTCCTTCTTTCCCTCCCAATCCTGTGCTCCCTCCTCCTTCTCCACCCATGCCTCTCCCCACTTCCACTAATAGGGGAGGTCTTCTGATCCTAGTCTATCAGGTCTCATCAGGATTGGCTGCATTGTCTTCCTCTGTGGCCTAGGAAGGCTGCTCTCTCTTTAGGGGGAGATGATCAGAGAGCAGGCTAATCAGTTCCTATCAGAGACAGTCCCTGTTCCCATTACTATGGAACCCACTTAGACACTGAACTCCCATGGGCTACATTTGGGCAGGAGTTCTAGCTTATCTCCATGAATGGTCCTTGGTTGGAGTATCAGTATCAAAAAAAAGATACCTGTGCTCAGATTTTTTGATTCTGTTGCTCTCCTTGTGGAGTCCTGTCCTCTCCAGGTCTTTCTATCTCCCCCTTCTTTCATAAGATTCCCTGCCCAAAGTTTAGCATACAAGAAGATTGAAATAATCCTTTGTATCCTATCGGATCACCATAGATTAATCTGGACCTCAACAACAGAAATTGCAAAAAGCCTATACACACATGGAAACTGAACAACTCGCTACTAAATGTATGCCGATTTTTTACTCCTGTTTGTAATTATTTTGGATAGTCACTTAGGAAAATAATTGTAGATGATAATAGCTTTATTGTATTTTATATTTTTTAAAGAAAATTACTGTGTTTACCACACTGGATGCACCACCTACCATCTCCTTCAGCAATATTATGACTTCAATTTTTCTACAGTCTTACCTGTGCCTGTTATTATCTATGTTGTTTTTGCTATAACAACTTCTTTTATTATTGTGAAGAAATATCAACCAACTTGTGAATTGGTTTGTATTTTCAGGATGAATGGTGATACTGACTAGCTTCTGTTGACTAAGAATGTATATATTTTATCATCTTAAACTTGATTTAGAACATTTTAAAAAATATTTATCAATATCTTTTAAAACATTTATTATAATTTTTTTACAATTTTTCACTTTGTATCCCATTGTAGGCCCTTCCCTCCCACTTCTTTTCTTATCTTTCTTCCCTAGTCTGCTGAGAGGGGAGGTCTTGCTCAATCCTCATTCAGAAATGCAAACAGGATAGACATTGGAAGGAGAAAAGAGTGAACAGGACATGTGCCTACCACAGAGGGCCTCTGAAAGACTCAAATAACAGGGTATTAAGCAGGTGCTGAGACACAGACAAACTTTGGGCAAAGTGCAGTGAACCTTATAAAAGAAAGGGGAGATAAAAAGACCTGGAAGGACAGGAGCTCCACAAGGAGAACAACAGAACCAAAAAATCTGAGCACAAGTGTTTTTTCTGATACTGATATTCCAACCAAGGACCATTCATGGAGATAACCTAGAACCCCTGCTCAGATGTAGCCCATGTCAGCTCAGTGTCCAAGTGGGTGTCCTAGTAAGGGGAACAGGGACTGTCTCTGACATGAACTCAGTAGCTGGCTCTTTGATAGCCTCCCCCTGAGGGAGGAGGCAGCCTTACCAGCCACAGAGGAAGACAGTGAAGTCAGTGTTGATGAGAGCTGATAGGTTAGGGTCAGATGGAAGGGGAAGAGGACCTCCCCTATCGGTGGACTGGAGGAGAGTTATGGGAGGAGAAAAGGGAGGGAGGAAGGGAGAGATTGGGAAGAAAGGAGCGAGGGGGCTACAGCTAGGATAATAAATTGTCATAAAACAGTTTAATAAGTTGTCATAAAAACAAAACAAAAAAACTCAAGTGACAACACATGCTGGAAAAGATGTCAAGAAAGGGGAACCCTCCTCCATTGCTGGTAAGAATGTAAACTTGTACAACCACTTTGGAAATCAATCTGGTACTTTTTCAGAAAACTGGGAATAGCCATACCTCAAGACACGGTTTGGGCACACACCTGAAATATGTTCCACTATACAACAAGGACATTTTCTCAACTATGTTCATAGCAGCTTTCTTCAGAATAGCCAGAATCAGGAAACAACCTACATGTTCCTCAACCAAAGAATGGAGACAGAAAATGTGGCACATTTACACAATGGAATACTGCTCAGCTATTAAAAATAAGGAAATCATGAAATTTGCAGGCAAACATTTTAGAACATTTTTAAATGTGTATAGAGTTCTTTCCAGTTCTCTCATTGTCCCTTCCCAACATGTCTCCCGCTCAACTACCTGTCCTCATTTTCATTTTTTTGTGGTTTGTCCCTTTACTTGTTTGTTATAGTATATAACACTCTGAATACTGCTACCTATATATGTGGGAGTGTGGGTGACATCTTCTGAAGCATGAACAACTTCCAGTGGCCACAGCTCAATAGATAGATAGATAGATAGATAGATAGATAGATAGATAGATAGATAGATAGATAGATAGATAGATAGATAGATAAATGTGACTCTGTCTCCAGCAGGCAACAAGGCAACAATGGCTAATAACTTCTCAGCAGGAGTGGGGCTACCTAATCCACCTACACCCCTAAATCCCTGTGTTTCCTGCTAGAATTTTTAACAGGCTTGACTTTGTTCAGGTAGTATGCAGGTAAGCACAGCTTTTGTGATTTCATGTATGCAACCTTTATTTCACGTCCTTAAGACAGCATTCCACAGCAGCTCTCCCAATTCTTTGAACCTTCCACTACATGAAGCTCAGTCTTGTAGGAGACTGCTGATACATAGGCCCCTCTGGCTCACCAATGGCCGCTGCTCATTCTCAGCACTATGTACAGATTCAAGTCCCCGTATTAACCACAAATAGCTGCAATAAGCTTCTCTGATAAAGGGTGAGACCAACATAAACCTATGAATATGAATCATTGCCCAGGCAACAGAAGAAAACAGTGCAACCAGTCCTGATGAGACCTGATAGGCTAGGCTCAGATAGAATGGGAGGAGGACCTCCCCCATCAGTGGACTAGGGGAGGGGCATAGGGGGAAAAGAGAGAGTGAGGATGGGATTGGAAGATTAAAGAGAGGTCCATAGCAGGGATACAAATTGAATAAATTGTGATAAGTGATAATAATAAAAAAGAATCATCTGAGATCAGTTAACTAAAATGTAGTATTCATGAAAAATATACACAGGAAACTGTGGTCTTGCAATTCACAGTAAAATATAGAGGATACAATAGAATACATATAACATGAAAAATGATTAAATCATTAAAACAGAAAGTTTGTGTATATTCTAGAATAAAAAAAAACAACTCTGAATTTGGGTTAATTTATGAATATTGGGGGATTTTGTAACCTAACAAGTTCTTTTTTTTTTTTTCTGTTTTGAATTTCTTGCAGAAATTTGACTACCAAGTGCTGTCTCTATGCTACTTTCAACTCATTCCTAGAAAGGAAGCAAGTTTTTTTTTTATGCTCTGAATATTAAATTGTATTAGTTATGATTTGCAAATACTCTTTGTTTTTCTATAAACTCTCTCCATTTTCCCAATATGTCTGTTATGTAATATTCAGAAAGTACTCTTTCTCTCTCCCTCTGTCTCTGTTGCTCCCTCTCTGTATCTCCCTGTCTTATTTTATTTATGCTTATTGTCCTGTGAGTGTGTATCAAGGCCAAGATCACTGTTTTTGATCCATGTGCTCATATTTGCTCTAGGGATTTACAGCATTTTGTTCATATTACAGTGTGCATAGTATTTTTTACTGTAAGAGACACTATTTCAAAAGTTTTATAAGTTGTCTTATATTTTTATTTTGGTAATTGCTCATTTTTCTGTAGCTTTGGAGCTTTCTGAGATTCATTTCAATTAAAGAAATTTTGTTTTAACAAATAGTAAACATCTGACTTTTGGATGTACAGTTCTAAACTCAAAGCATTTATACTAAGATCTGTATAACCTTGGACACTAAACGTTTTTGTCTCCATTGGTTCAAAGTCGTTCAAACTCTTTAGCTGATTCTTTCACAATGACCCAGGACCTGTGACAGGAATATACTAAGGCAGGGTTCATTTTTCAGAATTCCTCTTTTCCTGGGTATTATCTTAGACTTTTCTAGTTGCTTCAGGCAGATTTTTTTCTAACATATTAACTATCTTTTCTATGTGACCTCTGGGGGTAGGTTAATTCACAAATTTTCACCTTCATGATCAGAAGTAAAAATCAACATAATAGCTGCTTAATTCTTATGTAATTAAGATGCATGCTTAATGAAAGCTAAGTGGGTATTGCAGGAACAGCTTACACATCATTGTTACATATTCTTGCTCATGGCAAGAAGCAGGCTATGTCCATTTTTTTTTTCCTGCTGGACACTTTTGCCAGTGAAGATCTGACTTCTTTCAGTGTCAGCATAACTTCTATGCTACAGAAAATAGTGGATCAAAAGACTGTTCTAGACACAGGTAAGTTTTGGAGCTTTGTCTTTACTAAAGTTTTACTAAATTTCACTGGGGAGTTTCCCTCAACATAGAATAGTTCATAAGTGCTTCATTTGCCAAAAAAAAAAGCAATTTCTGCACATGAATATTTTTGATACAAAGCACTTTCCCAAACCATTACCTTTGAACTAGTGAAATTTATGGTCCTCAGCTAGTCTCAGGAGTGTATAGTTTTTTATGAGTTTTATTCTAAAAAAAAAATAAGCCATCAGCATTATTCTCATATGAAAACCTTCACATATGAATGAGTTAGAAACAAATTAAACTCAAGTTACATTTTATGGCATATTTGGCCCTCAGAAGGAAGAAATTTTCTAAAAGAAATGAATGGGTGGTAGAAAACCTTGTGTTAAATATTTTTAAAACACAATAATTCCATAGTTTTTTTTTTTTTTTTTGCTGTTACTTCATATTCACTACATGATACCATCCTTCACCACAGCCTATCTATCTGCAATATTTCATAGTATTCACAACCAGGCAAAGACATCATCTGAAAAACAAACACCAATAATAAAATTGGTCAAACTATGTGGGTCTTAACTCTTACTAGTGATCCATTTTTCTATTTCTATTTCATATTTCTTTTGCAAATATTTATCTATTATTTCAAATTATGTTTTTGTGTGCTTAGTTGTATGATTTCATGTCCAGATGCCTGAAAAGTCCCAGGGTCACAGTTAACCTGAAATTGGAGTTACAGGTTTTCATGAGCTCCCCAAAATAGATGTTGGAAACAGCATCTTGGTCCTTTGAAGAAGAAACACGTGATAGTAACCCCTGAGTAATGTCACAGCATCTTCTTTCTTTTTTTTTATTTTTATTAGTTACATTTTATTAATTCTGTATCCCAGCCATGCCCCGAACCCTCATTCCCTCCCAGTCCCTCCCTCCCTCACTCATCACCACTGTGCCCCTTTCCAAGTCCACTGATGGGGTGGACCTCCCCCCATTAATCTGATCCTGTTTTATCAAGTATCTTCATTGAGTTCCTGTTAGAAATAGTCCTTGT